>QEOT01123301.1:0-50649 GCA_003123785.1 Pterocarya stenoptera | reverse complement strand
GGGGGGGGGGGGATTTCTATATATATGAAATTATGAGTAAAATTTAAGGGGTATTTAGTTTGAATTTTGAAAAACTTTTGGTCCCCTCAAGCTCTATGTAGATCCTGAAAATACCATGCATGCAGTACTAGTACTACCTCATCATGTGTTATGCACATTTAGAATATTATGCCGATCAGATAATTCCTTTCTTTCTTTTTTTTTTTTTGAAATGACCGATCAGATAATTCCTGAATATATACAGTTATATATATTAGGTTCGGTTAATTTCAACTAATTAACAAGTACTTATATATATATATCAAATAAAAATATCAAATACGGTTATGTTGTATCTCTAATGTTAAGGGGAAAATGGAATAGTACTGTTGATACATCACAGTATCATCTATTGATGACAAAAATTAATATCAAACTACACGAAACAATAAATAATTCCTCTATCTCGCTGGCTAATTACTCTAGATAGCATTAATGGTGGGTCAAATGAATACATCTATTATATCTCGGCTCACACGATATTATATATTAATTGTTTATTTAGACAATATTTGAATGAAATTAGCCTTTGGATATATATTTTTATATATTTATATCTTATATATAAAAGGAACAATTGGGGTGCACGTAGCATCGATCATTAATGAATTAAGTACGTACCATTTCGTTTAAATTAAATAAAACCTATTAATTACGGGCTATTTCCAAATTATTCATTTACATCCTAGCTAGCTAGCTTAATTTAGAGTTTATAAATGAATTCCAACATAAGGGAAGGGACTTTTTCCAGTGATTTACATCTTGTTACATGTTCGCCGGTATTACTCTTCCACTTTTAATCTACTCTAACGGAAGTCAAAAATTGATGCTAAAAGGTTATATATCTTTACCAGCAATTTTTTTTTTCGCCGCAAATTTCAAATAAAACGCTGCAAATACCCATTTAGTTTGCCTATTACATCGCCGAAAAACTTTTTTGTGCGAATATAGTCGACGCAAAAAGTTAATAAATTGCCGCTAATGAGGATATCCATTGTAACGGCCTAATTAAATCGCTGGGAAAACTTTTATGTGGCGACTATTATTCGTTGTGAATATTGTAAAAATCGCCGGCAAAACAATCACCAAAAATAAGTTTAATATGCGAAACAAATATTTCCGGCAAATTTTACTCGCCGGAAAAGATATTTCACAAAATAAAATAAAAAAATATCCACAAAATTAATTATGATGAACTATACCCAAGCATTAGTCTTTAGAGACCCTGTAATATAATAAAACCTATTTCATTCAAGACCTTCCGTTGAAGAAACATAACTTATTAACTTCAAACTAACTTTAATCACTAAACATCACATATATACATTAAATGGAAACAGTTTCCAAACAAGAGATAATCTGTCCAACTAGTATGCTTCATTATCTCATAAAACATCAATCCATAAGCCATAAAACTAAACACAATCTATCCCCAACGTGCAATACATACTTACTACACCACCTCATTTAATACTCATTCACATTCAACAAGTAATTGATTCCATTCCTTGTAATAAAAATAAAGAAAAAGGGAAGGAAGTGGAAGTGGTACCGTGAGGGAGAAGGCTAGAGGATGGTCTGTCCAAGCGAAAACCCAGAAAGGGAAAATGAGAGAACTTGAGCTGGTGGTGCCTTGGAGGAGTTCCTAGCTGAATCTCATGCAAGAGCTCTCCTGTATATTTGAAGAATCCAACAATAAGCTTCATAACAATATTACCAGTAGATCCATAATGAGTTAAACACATGCAGTTTTTCCTCTAGAGGCATATATAACTCATCCAATTCTAAGACACTTTTCCCTAATGATCTGTCCCAGGAAACCAGGAAAAAAACACAATAGCACGGAACAAACATAGTTGGTCCATTAAGAATAGAGGCAGAAATGAACCTGATGTTATCACACTGGCAATGCACCCAGTGCTGAAAAACATCATAGCAAACCATTGGTGTTGATTCTGAATCTCGATATACCTACAAAATTGGGAAACACCTGCACCACTATAGCATAAAAAGGGCACAGTTTAACAACTGGTTATTAGATGGTACGTTTTATTTTATAATAAAACATCATTTTCAAATGCATGTAACCTATTACATATTAAAGCAAACTAAAATTCACTCATGAAAACGGCTATTTAAAAATGGCAAATTCACTCATGAAGCTATCAAATACCATTTGGTCTGATTATACCATAAAAACAATATCAAAAACTTCAAGAACTGAAGTATCTACATGTAAACTGGGCTGAACTTACATGGAAAATGGCAACAGCCTTTGAAAGATAAAACCTAGTTTCAGGAGATGCAATTTTGCCACTAAGAAGCCTCCATATAACATCCATGTCATGAATGGAGTTCAAGTAAAAAAGAATTACAAATAACAAATAACAAAAGGAATTATAAAGTTCAAGTCAATTTCAACCAAAAGTTCTCAAAACCCAAATTCTCAGGTCCAACACCTTGTATATACTGACAATAATCATTTTAAGGGCTTGTTAGCATCCACAAAATAATTGTGCATTTGGCACCATAAATAAACTGTATAAACACCGACAAAGTACCTGTCTTGTGCAGAGTAGGTTAGCACCTTTACATTAACATCATCAAACTCTACAAGCCCAGGCCATTTCAGAGACTCGGACTCGGCCATTTGGCACCATAAATAAACTGTATAATAATAATAACAATAATAATTGTCAAATTATTCAAAGTTTCTTTGCACCACAAGATACTGCTATTACTTTTAGCCATTACATATCCATACACTAGTCTCTACACATCCAAATGTTAATTGATGCCTCCACAAACTTTATTTGCGTTCCAAAGCCTCTTTCAATACCCCATCCATAATTTTAGGAACTTTTCATTTTCCAGGAGACAAACATTTTTTAGTACAATTTCTAATCACATAAGTTAAGAGAGATGAAAGACTATTGATTATGGACGAACCTGTACTTGTGTGTAGCTTCAAATATATTTCATCTTGACTCTTGCCTGAGGAACCCTTACTCAGTGATCTATCCTGTAGATGAAAGATAATTAAAACTGACAAATTAAAAAAACTGAAAAAAGAACATAAAATTATGTTAGCATTAAAAAAAATCAACAAAACCAATCTAAATTGTGATACCATTATTGCAAGCCCACTTATTGACACCAAATGAATCACCTTATGAGTCATCCCGTTGTTGCAATCTACCAATTTATTTGGTACCAAAACTTCATAACATTCATTTGGCCCCTCATTTATGTCTTCATGCATACATTCTTTTGTTTCATTTAAATCATTTTGTTTTAACTTTCATTTCATCATTGATTTCACTAACTACATAGTAACACATAAACATTCAAGAAATCCAAACCTTAACTTCAAGGCTTGTGGCATCCTTCATTAAAAACATCCTTATAACATCTTTCTTTTAATCTAAAACTTAGCTTTTAACCATTTTTGCAAGGGAAATGCTGGCTGGAGTAGGGGATGGGTCATGTTTTGGGTGACATACAGTCTCCAACAAAACCAAAACACATTTAGCAACAAATAGTTTGTTTTCAGTTGTTATGTTCCCTGGCTGCCACCCTTATGATCTCTAATCATTTCTTTATCATCTGGGTCAGTGGAAATAAAAGAACCTAAAACTCCACTAATGACTAACTAAATTATGTTCCCAAGTCAAATCTATGTCATATACATTAATTAGTGTATTTCTTTTTCAAATCTATAATATCTCTCTCTTCTATGTGCCCCCTTAGACCTATTTAATTTACATGTACATGAGTATGAGAAGGCAATGTTCAACCACCAAGCTTGTTTTTTTCCTTATAATTATATTAAATGCTGCAAATAAAGATTAAAAAAAAAGGAAGAAGACAAACAAAAGATTAAATGCCACTGCACTAAAACAGAACCACATAACAGATGAAGTTTGTAGTGCATGCAGTCACAAAGGCTAGTAGAATGCACAAAACACAAGCTGAACAAAGTTCCAATAAATTAGTTGTTAGCAGAGAAAGAAATGGCAGCACACAACTTATGTTAATTTACGAAGTAAGCAAGATACCTTTTCCAGAAAATATGGTAGGGATGCGGCATCATCCAAGTGAAAACTGGAAGCAAAAGCATCACTTTAGGTTAAACAAAGAGGCAAAACTATACATTACATTAGCATTTGGTGGTTTTTGAGTTGTCTGAGATATGTACAAATGACCATATGAATGCAAAAAGGGAAACCACTTTGCCCCTATTAGTAGTGTATACTATAATAGCGCAGTATGAGAAAATGAGAATAATAGCAAATATCATCTTCTAATATCAGTGTGGCTTTTATGCAAATAGCTTGAATCCTCTATCTCTCTTCACTCTTCAACACAAATTGATCTTACCCAAGTTACCACTAGGAACCTAAGTACAGTATCTTCTTCTTTCAAACTTGATGGAATCATATCTCAAGTCCAACTTTTTAGGACATTATTTGAAGCATTGTCAATCTAATTGCCTAGGTATGAGTTTCTAATAAAAAAAAACATTAACAGCAGTATTAGAATTTCAAGGATGAAATCATAAGTTCATGGAAAGTTATTGAAACATCCTTTGTGAAAATTTCAAATGTGCAACAGTTTATATATGTCTCTTTATATAATAGAGAGAAACACTACAAGTATATTCAGAATTTTGTACCATCAATTTTTTGCAAGATTTTCTTCACTTTCTGCTTACATCCACAACAAGGAATTATCTACTTTGAGAATAGATTTCTGCATGCACAAGCAAGCCAAAAAAAAAAAAAAACAAAACAACATAAAGCAAAGGTAAATACTACTAAAATGGAATAAAATACCAAGCCTGTTAACAAAATGAGCACACATTTTATAGGATGAGTATTCAAAGCAAAATATAGAAACAAAGTCCCTTCAAATTTTAGTTCCAATAGGACGGTCTACAGGCAGGGCATGACATACAACTGAGAATAATTAAATTGACTTATTCACCACAAAGCAGCAACAGAGCAGCCAATGATCACATAAACAGTTACTGGTATACTGAATCACTGGTACAAGAAGAAACAAGAGTAGCAAGCCAACTGACAAAAAATAGTTTGAACTGGTTGCGAAGAAAATATTTTCAAGGAAAAAAAATCAGTTTCTGTAGTAACTTATTCATGGGATCCCAAGATAGGTATCCCTCAAATGTTTTAATCTTCAAATTGAACAAAGACCTCAGTAAAAGCTGCCAAAAAAAAAAACAAAAAAACAATTTTTTTTTTGGATAGGTAATCAAAGCTGATATCTTCATAAAAATAGGCGAAGCCCAGGTACACAGGAAGTATACATAAAAAAAGACCTAACTAGGGGTTACAATAGAAAGAAGAAGATCATGGACATTACGTCCGTTACAAACTATAGCCCCCGCCCAAAGGAACAGTGTCTTAAAACAGAAAATTTTAAGTTCTTCCATTGTTCTCTCTTGATCATCAAAGCATCTACCATTTCTCTCCCTCCAAATACACCAACACATACATATTGGCACCAATCTCCAAATCGCCGCAACCTGAGAATCTCCGTGTAATCCTTTCCAGCTTGCAAGGAAATCCACCAATCTACAAGGCATAACCCAAGACAAACCGACTCTTAAGAAAAAATCATCCCATATAGCCTTGGCTACCTCGCAGTGTAAAAGCAGATGATCAACTTACTCCCCATACTTTTTACACATACAACACCAATCTAGGACAATAACCCGCCGTCTCCTCAGATTATCTGTGGTAAGAATCTTATCCAAGGACGCTGTCCAGACAAAGAAAGCTGTTTTTGAATGAGCTTTCGACTTCCATATGCTCTTCCACGGGAACATAGAAAAACCAGAGTTTGTGAACTTTTGATAAAAAGAACTGACCGAGAAGATACCTTTCTTTGAATGATTCCAAAGCAACTTGTCTCCTGAGTTCCCTGGGATACTTGCAGAATATAATACCGCAAAAAACTCCGTAATAGACTCCAACTCCCAATCATAGGCTGCCCTAATGAAGTCAATATTCCATTGAGGGGTACCATTTGCTGTAGAATGAAGATTGGCAACCGATGCCTCCTTTACTCTTGCAAGTGCAAAAATGTCAGGGAAGGTATCTCGTAGGCAATGATTACCACACCATATGTCAAACAAAGAACGGACACGCGAACCATCACCTACAACAAAGTGTTCATGACCTCGGAAGGTCCCTCAAAGGCTCCTAATGTTTTTCCACAAACCCACTCCATGAGTGCATTGTACCTCATTTGAGCACCATCCTCCCCAATCTTCCCCAAAACGAGAATCGATAACTGACCTCCAAAAAGCCTCCCTTTCATTTTGGTACCTCTACAACCACTTGCCCAAAAGAGCTTGATTGAATTTCAACAAGTGGCGAATCCCCAAACCTCCCCTAAATATTGGGGTACAGACTGTAAACCAATTAACCAGGTGGAATTTGAACTCATCCCCCAAACCACTCCATAGGAAATCCCTTTGTAGCTTCTCAATGCGGTTAGCCACCTTTGTAGGAAGTGGGAACAGAGACAAAAAATAGGTGGGTAAGTTAGAAAGAGTGCTTTTAATCAAAGTCAATCTACCACCTTTCGACAAATAAAGCCTCTTCCAAGCAGCCAATCTGCGCTCCACCCTTTCAATTACATCATTCCAAATCCTTTCAGATTTAAAAGAGGCACCCAACGGTAAGCCAAGATACCTCATAGGAAGTGAAGAAATCTTACATCCCAAAGTAGTAGCAAAAATCTCCACATCCGAGGCAGCCCCTACTGGCACCATTTCTGACTTAGCAAGGTTAATGCATAACCCTGACACAACAGCAAAAAGAAGGAGTAGCGCCCTCAAGTCTTGAACTTGATCGAGGTGTGCACCACAAAAGAAAAGCGTATCATCAGCAAATAACAAGTGGGAGATGTTGAGATCACCATTCCCCACCGAAAAACCATGGAGTAACCCATCATCCACCAGGCCCTCAATCATCTTGCTAAGAGCTTCCATGACAAATAAGAAAAGTAGAGGAGAAAGCGGGTCTCCCTGTCTCAGGCCTCGAGAGGAGTTGAAGAAACCCACCGGAGAGCCATTTACCAAGATAGAGAAACGAGATGAAGAGATACAAAATTCTACCAATTTCTGCCATTTCCCCCAAAAAGCACATCTACCTATTTGCGATAAGAACCGAATCAAGGATTTGTCTACCTTTGACAAAAGCATTTTGTGGCTTCGAGATAAGTTTTTCCACCACCGAGCTTAGTCTATTTGCTAATACTTTGGAAAGAATCTTGTACATCCCATTCACCAGACTAATGGGGCGATAGTCCTTCACATCTCTAGACCCCACCTTTTTAGGAATGAGAGCTAAGAAGGTAGCATTGAGACTCTTTTCAAATCTAGCATTAGAATGAAATTCCAGAAAGACTTGCATAATATCTTCCTTGACCACCTCCCAACAAGCTTGAAAGAAGCCCAGGGAAAAACCATTCGGACCAGGAGCCTTATCACTTGCCATACCTTTGACAACATTGCCAACTTCCTCTTCTGTAAACGGCCTTTCTAACCACCCTGCGCTTTGTTGGTCTAATGTGGAAAAAGACAAGCCATCCACTGTCGGTCTCCAATTATGCTCTTCACATAACAATTGTTGATAATATTGTTCAATGTGGTTTTTGATAACCACCTGATCTAAAGAAACTGCCCCATCTACCATCAGTGAATCGATGGCATTGTTCCTCCTATGAGAGTTAGCCATCCTATGGAAGAATTTCGTGCATTTGTCCCCCTTCTTGAGCCAGAGTACCCTTGATTTCTGTCTCCATGAAATCTCTTCCATCAAAGTAACCCTTTCAAGATCAGCAACTACCTGACTCTTGCGGATTTTTTCGGGTTCAGAAAGGGTTCTGGCCTCCTCCTCACCTTCCAGGCTCTGTAGTTCCTCCATAAGGGAACGCTTCTGCTGAAATACATTGCCAAAAACTTGTTCATTCCACTGCTTCAAATCCTGCTTCAGGGCTTTCAACTTTTTAGCCATAATGAAACTTGGAGAGCCATGGAAACTATAGGACGACCACCATTATCTGACCCTGTCTACAAAACCGTCAGTTTTAAGCCACATATTCTCGAACTTAAAATACCTTCTATCCCCATGGATGCCTCCACAATCTAAAATGATGGGGAAGTGATCAGAGCATAAACGGGGTAATCTTCTTTGAGCCACCTCCGGGAAGTGAGACTCCCAATCGGGTGTTAGCAAAAATCTATTGATCCTCGACCATGAAGGGCAATCACGGTTGTTGGACCAAGTAAAAGTGCCTCCCGACAGTGGAATGTCCATAAGCTCCTGTTCTGAAATGAAATCAGAGAAATCTCTCATAGCTGGAGTGATACGAGAAGTTCCCGACCTTTCGCTTGGAAAGCGAGAAGTATTAAAGTCCCCCCCTATGCAACTAGGTAAACCTCACCAACTAATGACTCCCGCCAGTTCTTCCCATAAAAATCTTCTCTCTGAATCAAAGTTTGGACCATAAACCCCAGCAAAAACCCATTTAAAGCCATCTTCTAAATTAACAAAGGAGCATGCAACCGAGAAATCGCCCACACACTCCTCCATCCTTTCTACCACCCTTGTGTTGAACATAATTAGAACTCTCCCAGAAGCACCTATAGATAACAAGTCTATCTATAAGATCGAACATAATTAGAACATAATTTCTTGTTGAAATTATCACAAGTCTATCTGTTTTTGTATTGCGGCCTCACCAAAAATGCATGATACACTTCTACATCCCCCAATCTGATTTTACATCTGAATCAAGTATCAGAGAGAGGAAAAAAAAAAACCTAAAATGGTAACTCAAATCCCAAGCCTTAACACAAAATTCCTATAACTTCTATCTCTAAATTTGATTCTTCAACTTAGGCAATCCTGTTAGCCCTAGATAACCAAACGTCCTTAATGTTTTAACTAAAATATATTAATGATTGGGGTGTGTAACATTCACAATTCACCTGCTTCACGAGACTATCTTCACCTACAATGTTGTGAAATCCAAACGATCCTCCTATGCAGAAATTCCTGAAGCAAATTCAATTAGCAAAAGTAGCTGTAAAATTCAAAATTAATCAAGAAAAGCAAAATGTTTCAAATGAGAAGAATTGAATTAGTGAAAAGGAGAACAACATAGGTATCAAAGTGGACAGTTATCAATAGTAGGCTTGTTATTAGCATGATACTTTTTATGCATAAGTTTACGTTCTTTTTTATCTTTTGGATAAGTAAGAAATTTCAACAAGAAAAAGAAGAGCACTTAAATATAGAGATGCATACAGAAAATATTCACTAGTTATTGCAATCCAACTTTTTATCTATAAGTATACACAAAAAAAGTGTTCTTATTAATAGATTACATAGGAAATTTAAAAAAAAGTGTGACATTTATACACAGGGAAACACCAACGGTGCATAAATGGATCAAGTGTCTAATAAGTTAGGGTTTCCGTTACAAGGTAGCAATCCAAAATCAATGAACATAGATTTGAGCCTCGGAAATGTAACAAATGGGAAATCATGAGAGTAAGGGGGAAAATTACAGAGAGATATATATATACTCTAGCAAAACATGAAGAAAAAACAGAAGAAAAGAAGAATTGAAACTCACAAGGGAGTGGCAAATCAGTAGCAAACCGCGTGGGGGCCGTGAGTTGAGAACAGAGCAAGGGAGAGAGGGAGGGCCTCGGGCTGCTGGGCTAGGCGTGGAGGAGAAGGGGACGATGGCGTCAAGGTGTGAATGGCGGCGAACGGCACTCCTAGCGGCAGCGATATAGAGAAATCCGAGAGAGAGAGAGACAGAGGTCGACGCCAGATTCGGGGAAAAGGATATTTCCGCCGTGGGGGCTGGGGGAGAAGGACTGGGTGGCCGTCGAGGTGAGGTAGCGGTGGAGTGGTGGGGTCAATGCGACGGGCTGTGCGCGGTGGCGTGGGTTGAGGGAGAAGAGGGATTGGGGAGATAGAGCGGGGAGGGAAACAAATGAGGGGAAAACGTAACGCGGGTGGTTTAAATTTAATTTAACATTTCTGGCTATTTGTATTCGCCGCAAATATCATTTTATTTGACTTCATATGTTCTTACGGCAGAAATTTTCGCCGCAAAAAGTACCTATTCCGTCGATTTCTCTAATCGACAAAAGTGTTTGCCACTAACTCAAATCGACAACATTTTTTGCGATGACAAAATTCGCCGCACAAAAGTAAAAAGTAATTTCCACTCCATGATCAGTTGGAAAATTCGAGATGGAAAGCACGCAGCGACGTGGAAATTGCCGCAAATAATGCCTATTTGGGATGAATTTTTTTTGCGACGATATTAAAATCGTTAGAAAAGACCTGAATTTTTTAAAAGGATATTTCCAGTGCTTTTTATTCACCGCAAAAGTAGCTATTGTGGCGATTTTACCATTCACCGAAATTAAAATACCATTACAATTACAAATATTATTTGTGGCGACTTTAACGCACCTCAAAAGATCGAATAATTGCCACAAATACGTGAACAGTAATTTCAGTGACGATACAAAAATGGCCGCAAATAATGGTTAATTGTGGCAATTTTTTTGCGACGATCATAAAATCACTGAAAAAAACCTTGTTTCTTGTAGTGTTTTAGGGTTATAGTGGAAAAGATAGAGATCGGAGAGGTGATCAAGTGGGTTCTAGCTAGTACATTCATAGCCACCGGAGTGAATTTCTCACGCAACTTTAAATTCTCAATCAAAATTGCTTATATGATCACCCATGCACTTGATGTGCCTATATTTCTCTCATTAGATTTTCTAGTCACTACAAGAAAACTGTTTATTTGTAGTCAGCTATTTTTTGAGAAAATGAATTTCCTATTAAAATGAGTATGTTTTTGTCGCAAGTAGTCATTCTCATTCTAAATAATCTGTCACAAATACTTATTTTTCTCGTAATGAGTTTAAGTTGAAATTATTGGAGATCCAATTCACTCGAATTAAATTATAATATATAATATTGGATACAAATCTCAAAGAACTTTAATTAAGACCTAAAGTGGGAGAAATACGAACATATAAAGTGAGCCAATAATATTTATTGAACATTTAATATTGTTTGGAAAATCTTACTTGAAAAGATATAAATATTGTAGAACTCATTCGTACTCTAATTTCAAGAGTTTCTGTCCAAACCATATCCAAATACATATATATATATCTATTCTATTTTTATAAACAGCTAACGAGCCGATACATTGAGCCATTGTAAATTTTATCCATTCATGTATTTCTTCCGTTTATTGTTTTCATGTCAATTTTAACTTTCTATTTTCACGTTTTGTGTTTGTTTATGTGAGAGTATTTTAGTTCGATCTCCTCCTCCGCGCCTTAGAAACGGTGGTTTCGGTAGTTCTCTCTCTCTCTCTCTCTCTCTCTCTCTCTCTCTCTCGCTCTCTCCACCGTCCATGGCTAGAGAAGCCTAGCTCTAACTTAGTTTCTTCTTTTCCCTTTTTTTATATGTTAATTTGTTCCAGTTAATTTTGGTCGAGCTTGTTTTATGATTTTCTGTTTCTTAGTCTGGTTTTAATTCTTGGTTTTTCTTGGATAAGGTGTTGGCAGCCTTGATGGCTAAAGCCTCTGCTCAATGAGAATTTTTTTGTATAGTGCAAAGTTACAAGCAGATTCCCATTAAGAGCAGTTTAATAGATGAGTTTAGATTTTTTTTTCCTTGAATGTCGTGGTTTTCTGTAGTTTTGGGGTTATCTTTACACAAATATTTCCCTATAAGACCCTCATTTTCTTAGTTTCTTATAATTTTAATTTTCAGGGTGTCTACGAGAGCAACATGAAGAAAACCTTCAATCGATCTCTATTGCAGTAGATCTCCGTCACTGGTTGCTCTGTAAGTATTACGAATATTATTGCTCCATCACTGGTCACTCTATAAATTTTATAATTCCCTAACCTAGAGATTTGTTTCATCTATTTTTGTTGCATATAAGAGCTAATGTTGCGAATTTGGTTGTGAATATATATGGTGTTGAATCTGGGTTAGAGCATGAGGAGAGCGAGAGTTTCAGGTTATGCAGCAGTTTAATAAATGGATTTTAATTTGTTTTCCTTGCATGACGTGGTTTTCTGTAGCGTTGGATTTATCTTTACATAAATATTTTCCTCTAAGACCCCCATTTTCTTAGTTTCTTTTAATTTTAATTTTCAATGAGAATGCTTTTGTAAGTATTGTTGGGTCATGAAGCCTTGGGTAGACAATGACATAGAGCTTTTTTTTTTTTTTTTTTTTTTCTTGTATGAATTGGCTATGGGAATAAATGACATTTCCTTAGTTTTGAAAATGATTGATTTTATTATCCAAGAACATAGGCTACTTGGAAACTTGGTTAAGGGTGCTTAGGACATGTATTGTGTAGACCATGAGGTGTCTTAAAGTATGGGCAATCATTGGCATGAGTCTTCTTCAAAATTTAATTTTCCACACGTATATTGTTGGAAGACTAGATATGTTGTTGTATAAATACTAGTATATATATACATGATATATATATATCATGAAACTAAATTACTCATTGCCCAAAGTAGTACTATCATGGCCAATTAGTATGTGCTATACGCTAGCTAGCTAGTAATTAAGCTGCATTCTGCCGTGGATTTTTTAGTATTGATACTAATTACAAAGCTGGCAGGGAAATCATGTCATTTATTGCACAATAACGACTCTACCACTTGCAAGTCGATCGTGTTAAATATACTTCTTATATTATAGTTATAAGAAGTAAAAATATCGATACCTTTTGTACTTTTATTGCACATGAGCTAAAATGGCTAGGTTATATATATGTATATATATATGTCTACGTGACACTACAAGTCGGCATGGTCCTTTCACTACAAGAAAACCCACCTTTCTTAGCACCAGTTTTCGTCGGAATTACTACCTAAAATAGCTGAAAATACCTTTTCTCGACGCTAATTTCATCGCCAAACGTTGGTTGAGATTGAATGCTTTTTTTTTTCTATAAAGTCAACGAGATGTTAAAATCGCCGCAATTGCATTTCTTTTCCGGCAACATCAAATCGCTGCAAATACGTGATTAATCGCCAGAAATGCGTGTACAGACATCACATTTAATCGACAGAAGAAGTCATTTTCTTCAACAATTTTCATAGCAAAAAAAAAAAAAAAAACCCATGAGATACCCTAAATTGCTATTGTCCTACTACACTACTTTTGGCTGCATTTTAGGTACATACCCCAACTATAAATATATTGCAAATAACATATATGTTATTTGCAATATATTTGCATTAAAATCTGTGGCAACGTCAATCTGGGTTGGTAGTTTATAATTAAACAAACATCAATCTGGATGCAAATATAATATGTACTAATTAATTTACACCCCATGCATTTAAATCATCTAGTATAATATATATACATATATCATCAAGTTGAAAATGACGATCCTGAACACCCAAGTATATACATATATAGAAACACACATTTCTTTTTATTTATTAAATAAACCATCATCATGAGTGCTAAGACAGAGATCATGATTCATTCATCATATATCTAAAGCAGCTCATATTAATTGGGTGCCCCCCAAGTTAGTTACATCATGTCATTTTAACTTCCTTATAAGCCACTATATACACGTTCCGATGCATATTGGCTATAGACATGTAGAAAGATGTTTGGCTTGAGCAGTTAGGAATGATATCCTATTTCACAAACAAGGATGGACAAAATGAACTATAGCTTTCTCCTTCAGTCCATATGCCCTTCGCAGCAACAAGTTATATTCTCTTTGTTAGGCCTTGCATGAATGGATCTCCACCAAGATAAGTACTACATCTACTGTCCCATCTACAACAAGCAGTATCTTTTCCCACATTAATCAGCCTAGGTTACAACCCTGCATCTCAGTATAATACATATTTAACATATATGTGAGGCATGAAACCACTTGAATATAACCACACGACATGCATCCTTTCTAAATATATATAGAGTAATTCTTATTGCAGTCCATGCCCATGGACTGCTTTGTAAGCCTAAATGAAAGGCTACTGTTTCCTTTATTGATGGAACGAAGCGTTTCATGTAGCAGTGAAATCCCTTCCTCAACAGTAGTGAATTCCTTCCTTCCTCAGCAGCAGTTCAGTGAAGATGAAACAGAGCGAACCAAGGAAGTGAAATCCCTTCCTTCCTCAGTGAAATTTGGATCTCGTGGGAGTTCTGAAATTCGTATTGGTTACTGTAGTTTCAATTTACCATATTACTTAAGCTTCTGCTGCAGGTTTTCGAGTGGGTCAGTTGCACGACACTTTGCTCATTCTCACCAGGTGATCAGGCTGTGCAGTTAGATCTTATTGGTAGAGTTCGTGGGCTGGACTCTGCAGAGAGCTACTTTAACAACTTGAGTGATCGAGAAACGAAGTCCCCTCGCCTACAATAACATCATGTGCCTATATACAAATAATGGCCAGCCTGAGAAAGCCCTATTGTGTTGCCAGAAATGAAGAAGGATGGCATCTCCCCTGACATGTATGCAACTCAGTAATGATAGAAACATGACGTGAAAGAAATAAGGGTTGTATGCGATTGTTGGAAAATAAAGATACAAATAATCTTCACAACTTCTTACTATTCACCACACTCCACACTTTATTCTTTTTTTTATCAAATATTTTTTATATGAATAGTGAATAAAAAATTTGAAATAGTTTTAAAAAAAAATTCAAAATTTTTTTTAAAAAAATATTAAAAAATATGGAGTGTGGAGTGTGGATGAATAGTAAGAGATTGCGTAGCAAAACTCATAAAGATATCCATGGGTTTTAGCGAGTCCTGGAAAATAAAGAAAAATAACCTAAGCTTTGTAAATGGCAGTGGACCCAGATGCACGGCAGTTTGCAGATAGAGGGAGAGGGAGAGGGAAAGAAATGAGTTCAAATTTGTTCTTTATTTAAAACTAAGGGTGTTTTGGTCAATTTTATGATAAAAATGAGGACCTTTTAGTCTATTCTTAATTCTGGACTGCAAAGGAGTCCTAATATGTGGACTGTACGTAGCGCTACCCATATATATATACTACGTGACATGCAGTAACTTGAATTCTCTGTAGAAACATGGTATTATTAGCATGAATCACACTAATTTGTCTAATTTTATTCAAACATGTAACAATGATAACTAGTCCGAAGAGCATGCTTTTATGTCAAAGTCTCATACACTATCTCAATGTGTACCTTCATGTGCACTATGTGGGCTATAAATTGATATATGTTGCAGTCATATTGCATTATTAGTAACAGAAAAAATTGTCTTCCAACATGCTTAGTATCTAATTATTCCATCTTATGACAATCTTGTTGTACCTATGATGTCCTATGGCAGAGTATTTATTGCTTCTATCTAACTTTCACATGATGCAGGATGTTCCTTACAATCAACTGCACTTACATTTAAAAATACCCCCACAAACTTGAACTCAAACAGTAATGGTCCAATTGTAGACAAGTTCCATGATAACTATCATATATGTTATGTTCAAATATGACAACAGTCTTAATTGAATGAGAGATACTTAGTTTAATGTAGTGTGGAATCTATTTGTGTGTTTTTTTTGCAAGTAAAACAAGAAAACATACTCAATGTCATCAACCTATTATGTCTTATAATATCATCAAAATCTATATTATGAAAAATCACTACACTTGAAATCTACCCCAAAGGAAAGGAAGACACTGGCCTTTTCCCACTTTAACCATCTGCAATACTAGTTTGGTCCCCAAGTCTCTCCCATGTCAATTGTTATCTACAACTTGAGTTTTCCAATTTAACAAGAAATCTGCCCGTTGTTATGTGCCTGTATAATAATATTGTCTAAGTTAGATAGCATGCCAGTAGTTACAATAAATCCATTTAAGTGCAAGAAAATATAGGATGAATATCTGAAGTATTTACCACGTTACGCCCCCACCCCCAAACCCATATTTGCCAAAAACTAACATTCATATTACTAGTTTTATTTTGTTCTCCTATCAAAAAAGATGTCATGATGAATATCAAATGACACTAGTCACACGTTGGTTGTTCTAGTTACCACAAAACACTATATATTTAACCTCTCATGCATATATATTGCCCATCCACCATCTTTCTACCAAAATGCACCTAAACTACTCGAAAAGATCACTGCCTTGCAATAAACTGTAACTTGTTCATTGAGACCTCTGAAGAGATGAGGGAATTTGGCAAAGAATGTCGTCATCATCGTCTCCATCTCATCCTGTCTCTCCAAAACTCTGTTCATGTTTGCCCTCATCTCGTCTAGTTCAACTTTGTGCATCTCTGCATCCTTCTTATGTTTGGCCACTAAATATAAGTATCGTTGATCCCACTCATAGTCACGAACTCTGGTAGTCTCTGGTATCACCATCTCGCGTAGCCCTCGTGCATATCCTGGTCGACTTCCAAGTATCTTCCTGAAGACTGTCACCGCTGCCTCCTCAGTACGTTAGAAAAGTTCTAACTCATCCATCTTCCCAACCATGGCTTTCTGCACATGGAAAGAGAGATTTATTGTAAGTGCTCATATGAAGTTTATTTATTTATCACTTTACATTCAAAATAATTGAACCATCAACTGTTTAGAAGTAGTAGTGGCTGAATGTAATTTATCAAGACTCACATGGATGTCTTCTATGGCAAGCGTCACAAATTTATCCATCTTCTTAGACCAATGAACTTCCTTGTAGAAGTCCACCGAGTTGGCTCGTTCAACCCTCTACAATGTGCTTATGACATGTATCAATCAAATATACAGTTTGTCTAGGAAATGCCTCCCAACTAAAAACTGATTTCGTAACTCAACTACAAATTATTTTGACTACCTACAACTTTAATTGAGCAAAATGATTGTTTTGGATGGCATAATAGAATATCCCACCCAAACTAGAATATTACCTTCTCCTCTAGGATTTGGACAAACGATTTACGCCCTACAGTGTGATTGGTATTGAGCCTTTTCCGGTTCTTCCGATTTTGGGTTGACATTTTCTACCAATAACAACCATTCTTAGCTGGGTGAACGTGTGAACAATATGTTGACCTCCAACCTAAGTGTTAATTGTATTACTTAACTAACTAATACAATTAACAAGACACGATCATACCTTGAACACGTCAGATCCCCATCGACCACACAGCTTTACCCATACGAGATTGTCGACCAAAGTAGTCCCAGGCACCAACGCTTCTTCATGGCTGCCATAAGCCATGTGCTTTTTATGCAACTCATGGTGGAAGGCGTTAAATCTCTTTCACAGCTGTTTTGTAATTGCTAGTCGATGATTATCCAGCTACCAATCTAATTTGAAGTCACCCTACATATTTAGAACCAAAAATCTTATGCCACTATTATACTAAGTTCACTTTTAGTTTTGTCAGTGAAGTTTTGAGAAAATTATCCAGACCCGTTCAATCAGCTCGTCCTTCTTTGCTTTGGGTACGTCACTCCATATAGCATATGACTTGTCCAAATGCTGTTTTAATATCCGTGTTATTCGCGTCATAAACATTGACGCGTTCTCACAACAAGGTGTAGTTTCTCCATCATGAATCTTCAAGTGAATTTTTTCGTGCTTTCGCAAATTTTCAAAATCTGTGCACTTCATGGGCCCACGCCCACATTTATTTTGAACCTAGTTTACAATAGGCACCATCTTCGCGTCCATGTCTATATGACAGTATAAAATAATATATCAATCTCATTCTTTGTATGGTGATCTTTGGCTATTGTACTACTATATGATTAAAACCCTTAAATAGTTTTATCATATATAAACAGTAATTAACTTTACCAATTTCATCTCTAGTAGACTGCGGTTGTGAAATTGGATTGGTAGATGGAGTCTCCCAAACATGTGAGGGAGGCTATGTTAAGTCATTTGAGCTGAACTAAGATGACTCAACAGGGCTATGGTATGACGCGATGTGAACTCCGCACGGTCAGCGAGCTTGACATGAACACAGTGGCAAATGTCGTCTATGACGGATTACTGGTCCTCTTCTTCTGCCACGACCACTTTGTTCCATGAGGTCACCTAAAAATATAGCTCATTAAATTTGAAAAAATAGTTAGTTAACAACTGGCTACAAATAATATATACTCCATGGAATGCCAAGTACATTTAATGTGCTGGAACAAAAATTGACTCCATAAGCATCAGAAGCATCACATTTGAACGTCACTTATTTTTTTGATCAAAACTACCAACAACAAAACAATATGTGAAACCATCTAAGGCTGAAATCTGGCCATATTCGAATTTCGCATTTCTTGGAGCAGGTATAATACACTCAATTGTATTTGGTTTCAACCCAACAAAATAGAAAGTATGACATGATTTGGATAACTACACCTTAGTCACTCGGACCCTAATATATATTTAATGTCTCCTATCGGATTTAAAATTCCTTTATGATTTCCTTGTACCTTACCTGTTATTTACCATATTTGGTGTTTGATATTACAACAGTGGATATACATGGGAGCATGTTGTATTTTTCTGACACAACACACTTATGGTTCTTTATTGAAAATACACTTCCATGTGTTAGTGGACAATAACATTGATTGTTACTATAACGTAAATGTGCAACGGCTACAAACATGGAGCACCATTAATACAAACATCAATTAAATACTGCATCTCTTGATCCTCCAGTTAACTAGTAGTTTACTGTCAACCCACAAAAAATGTACAAAAGAAAGAACACAGGCCACATGCTTGTCATCAACCTATTATAACATTCAAATGGGAGAAAGATACAATATTGGCATAAAGACAATTTTCCAACTATGCATGTATTTTTTATTATTCAAAATGATAACTAGTTATTATACAATGTGTGGAAGGATGTTGACTGTATTGTGAACCTTCTTGTCTGGAGATTTGGCAAGTGGGTGTAATACCAGATTGCAAAGTTAAAATAAATCTCGGCCACAGTTACAAAGAATAAGAAGTAAACTTGCCATTTCGATTTTTACATCAACTCCAGTTATTTATTGGCTATAATTGTGTTGTAAATAGCTACCCACTCCTTGCATGTTATTTTAAGCCAACAAAACCCCTCAAGCTAATATACCTCAGCCAAACACCCAGCAAAGCAAATGAAAAAATGCCTAATGTCGGGAAAACATCCCAATTTTGTGGACAAAGAGTGCTTAAGGGTCTTTAACAATACGTACTTTTACTTTTTTGGAGAAGCCTACCACACAGAACCTCAGACTCAAACCTCAATGAAAAGCTTAACAAAACCTCCACTTCACTGGCAAGGAAACAGCAGCAACTTTGGGTGGAATTTTGGAGCAGATCAGTACTGGTCTAGTGAACACCAGCTATGGTCGTAGGTGGGTGAAAAGCTTAAGTTTTTGTTCAGTCTGCAGCAGGGCAGCTAGAGGCAAGATGGTGGAAGATATTTTTCTTTAAGTGTTTTCTGGTATTGCTGTGTGAGAATGACAATATGGAGCATGACTTAAACTATGTTAGCTCTCAATCTCATGTCAACAGTATGAGATTACTTTTTTGCCCCCAATCTTTCTCAGCTTTTAGTAAACCTCCCGCCTGTCTTGTCTTGGATGTTAGCGCCAACTTTTTTGGATTTATCCTGAGATCCCAAATTTTGCATATCAGTAGTAGATAGGGACATGCAAATTGGAATGTGTCTAAAAGCTGAGAGTTGTATACTAAGTGTAGAAATGGGCCATGCATTTTATAATATGTCTAAGGGAGTGTAGTTCATGCTGAAACCTAGTACTGAAAATCCTTGGCATCCCTATAGTTGGCCAGATTCTTTGTTATTATCCCCCAATCTAAGTATATATACTTTATCATACATATTGTTGTATTTAGCATCATCTTTATAGAACTAGCAAATCACTATTTACTCACAGCAGTATGGGTAAGTGATTTAACCTTTAGCTTAAATTTGGTTCGTCCATATAATTTAACAAATTTCAAGTTGAGTAATATAATTGTAATTTTTCTTAGTGAACTCTAAATTATTCATCACTCATGGAACACTTCTCTTTAGGCCTTGAAGAAATGCCCCTTATTGTGGGCAGACTGTTTTATTGTTAACCTGCTTATTATGCCAACATGTTGCAAGCATCAATCCAAAAATCAAAAGTTGATGCTCATATACTGTTTACAACCAGTTTTTCCATTCCAATTTCAATATTACACCTGAATTGACCATGACATTATCTAACATTACTACATAACATAGTCTATTAACAATCTCATCACCATCTAAAGTTTGTTTGGCAAATGTTGCACCTAAGGGTGTTGTCATTTTTACCACTATATTCCATTTGATAAAGTTGGCCAGATTTTAATCAAATATATATGATAAGACAGTACACAATATAAAAATCCAAGGAAAAGCTTAATCTCCCATTAATGGTTCATATGAGGTCAATTCTTCAAATTTCATTTAGGGGCAGGAGATCTTATTTCCAAATGTTGCTTATGCTATATATTGGCCAGCTTTGTTTAAATTTGCTAAATAATTAATGGTTTGTTTTGTTTAAATTTATGTTGCCACTAATGGCCATGCATATTGTTGGATTTGGGAATTAGTTTATACAATACATCACATCTTTTACTAATATTCATTTGAAGATCTCTCATCTTCTATCCATACCACATCCTTCGAACATGTACGCCAACCTCTCACCTGCATTAACATCACATACATTGAAGCCTAAGGTAAGTGACGTGTCCCATGTTCTATATTTTAATGTGTGAACAAACTATGTTGAAAAAAATGAACGAGCAATATGAAGAAGTTAACTTTATTGATAAAATGTTGTGCGTTGGCCATCTCGCACCCCTTGGAGCATACACTTGTTACAATTCAATAAGAACATGTGTTTATTAACCATATTCACAACACGCACTAACTAGATGTGCATCTACATTTATAGTTGACATAGAAAATGATGTGTGGTTTAAGACCACATACCCTTTTAGGGGATTTGAAAAAAAAAAGTTTACCTTCCAAGAAATATTCCAAGTGATTGTCTATTCTTACATGGACTCCTCATTTGTAGATAGGTCTTCCTCATCAAAATATTCCTCATCCCCATAGCCATTTACTACACTTGACATAACGAGGGAATCTTCCATTGTTGCTCCTGTAACTGAATTTATGCCTGCTGAACCAATCATCGCCACTTCGCGTGCATCAATTTCCCTAGGTTCTATATCAATCCTACTTAGTGGAGTTGTGACAGGAACTTCATCACATTGCATGGGTATGTAATCATATGCAGATTCATTTTCTTGATAAGCATCATCATCACTATATTGACCATCGAAATCTTTTAACACCCTCCTAATTGGTGGAATGTCATATACATTCTTATTTGTGAACTTCTGCACAACATACTAATTTCCCTTTATTCTTAGATCTCTAATGTAAAAACACTGGGAAGCTTGGCATGCCAAGATAAATGATTTGTCCTTATACCAAGTCTTGTCCATGTTGACACTAGTCATATAGTTGTCTACTCATACCTACCGTTTCTTATCACCAACATCAAATCAATCACAACTGAACAAGTACACTCGACGACCTCCCATGTAGTGTAACTTCATGACATCATTGATAACACCATAGAAGTCTACATTATTAGATTGTTGGTCCCCAGTTGCTACCACACCTGAATTCTATGTTCGCCACCAAAGTTCACGCTGCTTTGTATGGAACATTTTTTCATTTATTATGCAAGCAGCATACGATGCCACCCAATTGTCAGGACCACAAGCTAACGCATATAGATCAGCAGAGACCTCAAGTGGGTTGCTGGCTCACTGGTCTTGAACCTACAAAATATGGATACGTTAACTGTCCACATATAGCCAAGCGAAACCGTATAGAATGGTCTTATTGATCATTCTAAGTAGACAGACATTAATCTAGCTTCCACGTTTCTTGAACCACGCTGAAAACTCATGTCGATACGTTCGATCAATAGGATTTTGGTTGTTTACCTGACATTTCTAGTAGTTCTCCCTGCACACAGAACAGAGAGGAAATCTACCATGTTAGTACTACTTAGTATGAGACATGCAACAATTTTAACAAGCCCAAGAAAAAAATGAACTATGTGGGCTTGTTTTTAATAATGTTGGTATATCAAGGATACTTACTCCAAGTAGGGTCCAATCTCAGTGTAGTTGTTAAGCACGTACCAACAGGCAATGATAAAGAGTTTATCTTCTAATCACACATCAGAAGCAATATCTAACGGATGAACTTTTTGGTTAAAGATTGAAAATTCATTTCTAGTCAGCTTTTCTTGAATATCAACATTGCGGTCCGGTCGATTAAACCTCATCTCAACATCATTAAGATACATTGAGCAACATGACAGGCATTCGATGTGAATGTATGCTTCCGTTATTGAACCTTCTGGCATGCTTTATTTTTTATATACCTCTTAAATTTGTCCAAATACCTCTCAAATGGGTACATCTACATGTATTGAACTGGACTCCCCAAGTATGGCCTCACGAGGTAAATGGACAGTTAGGTGAACCATGACATCGAAAAATGATGGAGGGAATATCATCTCCAGTTTGCATAGAATGCTTACAACATCAGTTTCAAGCTGGGACAGGCGATTGATATCTAGTGTTCTTGCACACAATTCTTTGAAAAAAGTGCTTAGTTCAGTCAACCCTAAGGTAATATCACTCTTTAAGTATCCGCCGACAGCAATAGGCAGTAAGCGCTACAAGAAAACATGGCAATCATGGCTTTTCAAGCCTGCGATTTTGCAATCACGTATAGAAACACAACGGGAGATATTATCCCACCTTCAAGCTTCAAATGCAATTCCTTTCTAAACCCCAATAACTCCAGATCACATCTAGAGTTTATATTATCCTTTGTTTTCTCAGGAATATTCAATAAAGTACCGAAGATGTTATCGCATATATTCTTCTCAATATGCATGACATCTAAATTATATCGGAGGCGAAGTGTTAACCAATAAGGTAACTTGAACAATATACTGTGCTTCGTCCAGTTCAACTCTTCAACAGTAAGTTTTCTCTTCCTAAGAGATTTTCCAATTGATGCATCCCAAGCATCTGTAGCTAACTTAAAATATATGCTCCTTCTAACACCCCTGGTGGGATGTGATGATCTTCTTTACCATTAAACAATAATTTTTTCTTCCTCCAAATGTGGTTTTGTGAGAGGAAACGCCGATGTCTCATATAACAGTATTTCCGACCATAATTCAACCAATTATGATCTGAATTCGCATTGCAGCATGGACATGCAAATTTTCTTTTTGTTGACCAGCCGGAAAGATTCCCATAAGCAGGAAAGTCATTGATTGTCCACAATAAAGTGGCATGCAGCATGAACGTTTCCTTGGTAGAGGCATCATACGTAGGTACGCCATGTTCCCAAAGTTCAAGCAATTCATCAAGTAACGGATGCAAATAAACATCAATGTCATTCCCTAGTGATTTTGGGTTAGGAATAATGAAGGATGTCATAAAGAATTGATCTTTTATGCATAACCACGGTGGCAAGTTATATGGTACAAAGATCACTAGCCATATGTTGTAAGGCTTAGCCATATTGTTGAAGGGATTGAAGCCACCACTTGCCAAACCAAGCCTAATATTGCATCGTTCGTGAACCAACTATGGGCTTCATCAAATGACTTTCAAGACCCAGAGTCAGTGGGATGACGAATATTATTCTCATCTATCACTCGCCACTCTTTATGCCATCTCATTTCAGTTGCTATCTTTATAGACAGGAAAAGCCGTTGTAATCTTGGCTTTAAAGGAAAATGCCGCAACACCTTTTAAGGGATCACCCGTGTCCCATTTGTAATTGGCATCCACCTCGAGGCCTTACATATAGGGCATAAATTCAGTGTTGAATATTCCTTCCAAGATAAGATTCAATATAGGGGCATGCATGAATTTTGTTGTACTTGAAGCCCAAACATCGCTCCAATGAACGAGCATCTTCATATGAGTGCGGCAATTCAGCATCCTGAAAAGCAGACTTCAACAAGGTAAGAAACATATCAAATGACTTTATTGACCAGCTACCAATAGTTTTTATGTTTAACAGCTTCACAATAAACGACAGTTTAGAGAATTTTGTACAACTGTCAAAAAGTGGACGTCGGGCATCTTCTAATAGTTGGTCAAACGATGACATTGGTAATGATTCAGGAGCTAAATCCTAACTTGACAATGGAGTGCTGCTTTGGGGGACATCAACATTTGTCCCAGCCCATATGTCGTCTAACATATGATCCATATCATCGATGAATTCGTCTTCATCACTAACATCAAAATCTTCATCGTCCACATTGAAATTTCTGGTTTCCTCCTCACCATGAAAAATCCATTAAGTATAGTTCAGATTGATCCCATTTATGAACAAGTGACTCTCTACGGTAAATATAGACAGGAAGAGATTATTACAACATATCCGGCATGGACACCAAATGCGATCACTTCCCCTAGCATTGTTTCATGCCATCTCAAGAAAATTGTTAACCCTACGGCATAAGCAGGTGATCAAAGTCTATTGGGTTCAATCATCTAGCTTTTGTCCATCACTACAATAATGATACAACATTATTAGTTAACCTCCAAATATCGTCATTTGGTAGGACTTCAAAATGAGAATATGGCAATAATCAAGCTCTCTGTTCTGAGAAAATCTAGATAAGAACACAGAGCTAATAAGGGTGGATGAAAAATGATTTCTCCTAAATATATAGAAAGATGGATCCTAATTACTAGTGAAACTATAGTTATTGCATCTGTGGGAGAGCTAAATTAATTTGGTCTGCTAACCAATTGCAGACAGGCAAATGGATATATTTATGACACTATATATGGTGATAGAGGGGAAGTTGGCAGTGGGTTGAGAGCGAAGACACGTTGAAAAGACTCAGAGTCGAGAGTTGTGAGGTGGGTTAGCAGTTCAAAGTATTTCTACCATTCTTTGAACTATGGAAACATGTTTATTGATGGCTACATGCGCTTTAAATTGGTATTCTTAGGGTATCCAAGTGGCCTTCAAATGGGTGAATTAATGGTTCATAAGAAGAGCATAGGTTCCATGAATAAAAGCATTATTCTGTTTGTTTACAATAGCAATAAACTGATAATGAGAGCACTACTTCTCCTTTGCTATCTAGAGAGAGAGAGAGAGAGAGAGAGTTTGGTGCATGAAGTTTCAATGGGTCAGAAAAAGTACATAAAAATAAATGAAACATCTAGGATAAACAGGATGATAAGATATCTACAATTGAGAGAAGAAAACAGAGAGTAGCAATCACATTAGATATGCATTTGAGGAATATATAGGGGTTAAACATGAGGAATATATAAAAATTTATGGTGCAATGATGTAGCTAGATATAATCTATTAGATTGATATTACAATCAAAATAATGTTATAATCTAACCTACTGCATTCAATCACATTAGTTTGCACCATCTTACTTTTGTAACATCACATTTATGATAAACTTATTTCTCTTATATTTTAAGGAAGAAAAAGTGATTAGTTCAGTTAACTACAAGGTAGTGAAAAATATTGTAGTTTGCATTAACAAATTTTACAAAGCCAATGGAGTCCCCCACAAACCACAGTCATTCCCCAAGTATACACAAAACCATCCAAACTCCCAACGAGCTTTTTTAAATAGTGGTATTTTAGTCATTAGCGGATTTTTTAGAAAAATGATTTTTGGGCGTATGCAATTGGGTTAAAGTAAAGATAACAAATCCTATCGTAAACATTGTGGTTGAGAATACTCATTGATTGGTTGCATGGTAACCTTTTTACATCAACTCCAAAAAACAATAGTTTTTTGTGTTAGCATCACATTTGATATTTGAAGGACAACCTAAAATGACAGCAATAAGAAGATTTTTATCCTCTCATTGCTGTCATTAATTAAAAAAGTAATAACTGATTTTTTGTTGATGAATATATACTATTCGCGCGTCTAAAAAAATAGTACACGGTGAGATTATTTGAATGTATTAATTCTTATATGTACACTAGCATGCACCTTACTAGTCATTTTAAAATAAGAAGAGAATAAAAACTCCCCTTTTTTATGACACCCGTACCACGACATGCAAAGTTGTTACATACCAAAACAGAAAGTAATAATTAAGGTTTAGTAATTATTATCATATATAATGACCAAGCTAAAACAGAGATTGTTTTATGTAGTGGGAGGTCTATGATTAGCCCTTCCAAGTAGTGGGAGGGATTCAGTCAAGTAAGATCCATTCACTAGATAGTAGGAAGGGCTGGCAGCTAAGATTTATGCAATCTATAGGAAAAATAAATAAAACAGCAACTCAAGAATCCAAATGTGCTTGGTTAGGCAGTTGAATAGGGAGAGAAATCCTTAACCTACACAATTTAATATTGAATGTAGTCTATCAATTGGATGTCTTGAGAAGCATGTGAATTGATATATTATGGGATGCAAATCTGTGCTAAATGGCACGGGGAAACAACAAAATAGAGAGGGATCTGCTTAACATTACCCAACAAGAGTCTATCCCAAGTTCTGCCTTACGTGTCTCTATAAACAAAATAATAGATAACATATATGGAGAATTTTTATTGACTTTAACCATCTATTTTTGTCTGTGTTGATGAGAGATACTTAGTAGCCAAATATGAGCACCATGCCAAAGTTTTAGTTATATTTAATCCCAATCTCCATAGTCACTTCACAAGAAGGGGTGGTTTGGTTGAAGTCCACCTATTTTTCGTTAAGGTGATTGAAAATAACATTGTAACACCTCAACTTGTTTTTGTATGGGATTTAGTAAGGATGAAAATGACGAGGTATTGCACTGAATGTAATGATTTTATCTTAAAATCAAGATTCAATACATATATCACTCATAAATGTTGTGGCAATTTCCTACATTCAAATCACATCAAGATGAACTTTGAAGGAGTAGGGAAGGCTTCCCGATGAATTCGGAGTATGGTGGGGTTTTCTTGTAGTGTTAAAGTCTACGCTGCATTCAATTTAAAATATTTAATTAAAAATTATATATGCATTTATTTTTTAAAAAAATTAAAACAACACTTTAAATTCGATTTTTACATCTACAGTTAAAAATCAACGGGAAAAAAAACCAAGAAGCCTAGCCTCTTTGTGAACATTTTTCAAAAAATTAAAAAGAAACACATGAAGATGATTAGTTTCTAAAATTAAAAAGACACTGGAGTCATGAGAATTAAAAAAATTCATTTATAATTTAATTAATTAACAATATATCAATGTTTTTCATTTAATGAGTTTAATTTTAAGAAATTAACAATTTAATTATCTATAATTTTTATACAAAATCTTAACTTAATGGCCATTCAGGTGGGAGGTCTAAAGCAGTCTTGTAGTCAGTTTGATGGGAGGTCTTCCAATTCAAGTGGGAGATGGTTCATTCACTCTTTCGCACCTACACTTTATCATCTATTATTGATCATAATGTCTATACCACCCAATTAAATTAATAGCCAGTTTCCATGTTTATATTGACATGTTTGTGTTGGCTCTATTTCAGCTAACGGAGAGATAGAAGGTGGGACCCTATGTGGGCTAAATGGAACTTAGAATCCTACTTACAAGTAACAAATTCATATGAGCTCGTTAATTGTATTGTGCATTGTGATTTCACCATCTTCCTTTTCACCTTTCGTCAATAGTACAAAGCATAACAAATCTCGATTGTTATACCACAACGTCAGTAATACACTTTAGGAAGTCATAGGGCAACTCTTAATAGGCATGCAATAATTGAAACAACAATGCACGCAGGATGCAAACAACAACATTAATTTTTGACCAAGATTGAATGGTGGGGAATAATGTTCCATGTTGGTCCATGCAGTAACCAGCATGCAGGCCCTGCTCATTTAAGTTAGATACAGACATACTATTATGACATGTATGTGGGTTGCTAATAATACAAAAAAAAGTTGCAAATAATGGTAATAAAAAAGAACAATGTACGTACAAGTCGATTTTCTAAATTTGTCTGGACTTGAACACATGTCAAAAGGGGTAACAAGTGGAATGGATGGTCATACATGTTTGGCATACCAGTACAAAATTCATGCATCTATGCTATGTCAACTGCAAAATACTACCCAACAAAAAATTCACCAACAAGTAATACCCACATCATAAGAATGGCACAAGGCACACAAAAGGTAGATACCTATAGGAATTTGTAAGTATGAAGGTAATTACTAAATATTCAAGTCCCCAGCAAAATAATCACTATGAATATGGCAATGCAATATCAAGAACTACAAGGGTGAAGGGGAGCGGAAATCCAAAGAGATATAGAGTTACCTGTAGGGTTATAAAAACTCGGGAGCAAATTTTGATTATTCAAGACATATACCTCCGATGTGGGTTGCCCAACAGTCACTCGGCTGCAAGTTGGAAGAGTCAATACACCTGTCACAAGGGACTAGCTTGTTCTTGGAATAAAGGAGAACAAGATGGCTTTGTGGAGGGATCTTATCTGAAAATTGTAGAAAATTTGGGTGACGTTGTTGACGTTGAATGAGGAGGAGCCAATTTGGTGGATGAGGCGACGAATCCCAACCTTTGGCCGAAAATCTTCTAGGAATCCAATGGATTCGAAATGCTAGTGGGTCGAATATGTAGATGTAAAGGCAAGGCCAGGGAGAATGCGTGACTTTTGATTGCAAGAAGGGAAGATGGAGAAGGGGAATTTCTGTGTGAGCACTGTGATTTCGTTGTAAATGGAAGAGGAAATCTGAGAAGGAGAAAGTTTTGGTGTGTTTTGGGTTTCGAGGGCTTGGGGAAGGAAATTTTGTGCATTATGGCACCCCTTTGACATATCTGTCGTTAAAACACATTAAACCAATGGGATAAAAAGACGCAACAAGTTATAAGTCATTTGCGACAAAACCTTTTGACGCATTAGACCTAGATATCACTGCAAAAAGGAAAACACTACCCAATGAATGATAACAACGGAAGTTAATGTTAAAAGTGTCCCGCGACTACAAAGTCGCAACAAATAAAGATCTATTGCGGTGATTTCTATTACATCGAAATTAAAATCGCTGCAATAGCTCTGTTTCTTGTAGTGTTTGTCCATGCAAACTTTCTTGTCAATCAAAAAAATGAATATCTAAACTTAATAAACTATATAAACTTTAATGGCGAGTAACATCAACTATATAAACTTAATGCAAGCAAACTAGCTACCATCGACCGATCTTTTAATTAAAAGAAGTGATAGAACACCAACTATCATGATCTAAAACAGAGTGGCTAGCTAGCTGTATGGATCAGGATCTAGATAAGTTGGCATTTTGTATTTTCTGTTTATTAATAATTAGCACATGAAGGAATTGCATGAACCATGCATGCACTAGTGGCCTCCATCTAGAAAAAGCAAAAGCAATAATTAATGTGACCAATATTGATATTGATATTTGAACTAATTAATGGTTGATTATCAATTAATTAATTGATAGCTATTATTTGAATATAATTATTCGAAGATGATATCTCTTTTTCCTAGTTAAATCCAAACTATTTTAGATTTTAACATTACATTAATAATATTCAGACAATTATTTTACTAGTTAACAATGCGATATTTACTTCATTAAAGGTATTAATGAAATTTCTTTAAAAACCAATTTAAAATTTACATGATTAAAAATCCCCCGTTAAAAATAAATTAAATATTGTTAATTAAAATCCCGATTGCGGATAATTACTCGTAATGCCATATATTTAGCCTTCGTGCATCTTTGCAGACACCTCCCATTGTATACTTTGAGAACGTCAAACAATTTCTTTTAATAGGTCGAAATTACCACGTCAAACTTTGGATACAAATACAATATTATACAGGAAATGATTCTTTCTGATCAATTGGCTGATCTTTGATAGGCCGAGGCAACGCATGCAGAAGATCATCATGAGATGAGTTCTTCAATTTATTCTATAAATAAAATATTAGAGTTGATGGAAGGAAATTAACGGACCAATCAGAATATTTCAACTTGAATAAGCTGATCTGCAATGCATGGGTACTTGCCATCTCAGAAGAAGCTACTGAGGTACTTTTGGAGGACTATAGGAATAAGGGTTCTATATGCTGCTTCCGTGGGATGATAACCATCCCAAAAAATATAATTAGATGCATCTGTACAGGTGGCAGACGCTGGGTTACATAGTACAGCTACCTCTATATTCCCTGTACCACAGCATCCTTTATTCACAATCTCAAAACCTGCATAATTATACATTGAAATGGAGTATATAATCAATATATAATTAAATAAAAATGAGAAGAAAAAAAATATGATCACAAAGAGCTAGGGTAGAGGGCTGTAAATAAAATAATCTTTGTTTTACCATATTTTTTAGGTTTTTCAATGAGATCGAGTAGAGGGCTGTAAACATAAAGATAGACCATCTTGCTGTTGGGTAGGTTTCTGTTAAGGGAATCCAGAGTTGCCGACAGTTTAATGTTGAACAGTTTTGCTGCTTGGTTGTACTTTTCCGAACACTGCCTCAGTATTCCTCCGGCCAGAGTTCTTTGTGACGGCACACATCCAATCGGCGGTGCACTCACTACTCCAATCCTTCGTGCCCCTTGCTCATATATTTCCTTCGAAATATTGTATAGAATGTATCAATACTATTGATCTTAACCCATTTGATATCACATTAGAAAGAATATTATTTAATGCTCTTATTAATTACATGCATGCCATTCGTAAAAATAGTCTTTGTTTACCATATTAATTTTGATATAAACTTTATAAACTCATTGCATGTAGAAATATCATAATAACTCCACATAGAAAGTTTATTTCTTTAGAAAATTAGAATGATATGCAATTAAAGTCGGTGTAGAGAACAAAATTCTCTTCATATTCAACCGGTTTTTCTCCACTTAACATATAAAACAAAATGAAGTTTAATTATGCCAATGAATAAATGAGGAAAATAGACAATGCTTCAAAAGATATATAATTTAACCCATTAAAAACTAGACAGATAACATATATACGTACAGATCATTGATCTAGAAATGAAATATTTATATATATATATATATGATGGAATTAATACTACCTTAAAGAATGTGGTAGCCTGGTCGAGCATAAGGTCCGTGTAGGAAGGGATATCGTACTCCAATTCCCGTGCATGACTAACGAAATATGTATTGGCAATGTCATCGCTTCCAGCTACCACGAGAAATAGACTTTTTGACAAGATGAAGTTTGTCCTCTCTTCACCAACAATTCCTTTAAGCTTCGCTTTGTATTCTTTGAACATTTCTAATTGATCGGACATTGATATTACTGACTGTTTTTGTTGCAATCAAAAGTAAGAAAAAAAAGAATTAATGGTGGAAGTAATACGTATGCATGCATGAATATAGCTAGATGAAATTATACACATATAGACCCAAAAAGAATGGTGGAAGTACGTACGTACGTACGAATCAAGCATATGCATTCATGAATATATATATAGATGAAAGTACCGCTAATTTGGGTGTCAAGGGATCATATCCTGAGCCACCTGAAGCGAAACATACTCCTGTGATCAAGTCTTGAGGTTGAAGAAGTGGATCCAAGTATGCTGGCACAAGCTCTTTTATTCCCAATTCCTCCGCTGAAAAGGTTCATGCAGAAACAATAATTAATTAGTAAACTTTATTCAAATTTATTCGTCTAGTTAAAATTTAAAAAATGACGTGAAGATAAGAGATCAATTAGGACATGACGAAATCGGTATTTTCTTATTTTCTGTTAAATTTCAACGTCATTCCGTTGGGACAATAGATTTATAAATGGGCAGAACCACCCATGATAGCTACTCCTATCCACTTAACTGCCAGCCACTATCGATACATCAACTTAAATGCATGCCTCCATTAATTTCTTTTTTTCTTTCTTTCTTTTTTGATAAAATCTTTGAAATCCGATCATTAATTATAAATGGGGAAGTCAATTGGTTTGTGGGGTTATGGCATTAACAGAGAGTATGATTTTGGTTTCATATATGGAGGGGTCGGTGGACACGTACTTTTATATGACTCGGACGTACGTTGACACGTGATGAATTCATTTAAAATATGTTACATCAATAATACTATAATTATGTTAATAGGATTGAAAATAATATTGATGCTATAATTAATGAGTTTTGTAGAGCATATATATCCTAGCTAGCTATATAGGTTAATTTTGTTGTGCTATGTGTTTTGTTCGCTGGCCAATAATACATAATTTCCTTGGTGCATGGACTGGTACGGTAGAGTACTCTAGCATTACATGATACTTTACTTTTAATGGCTTACGTATTGTAACTTTGTCTCTTCAAACTTTTTTAATAGTAATAATAATAATAAATGTCTCTTCAAACTTTAAAAAGTGTATCAACTATATTTCCAAAAAAAAAAAAACAAGTGTATCAACGACGCCTTTAAGGAAGATCATGACCCGGCGCAAAAATAGAGGAAGGTTTATTATGTAAAAGCGACGTAGCTAGAAAGGGCCCTTAGAGTTGGAGCTAAAGACGAGGAATATTATATATAACCGTAGAGTATATAAGTGTTATGTAATTATTTTTAAAAAAAGATAGAGGTTATTATTTAAAAAAAAAATTATGAAGATCTTGTATTTATTTATTTTTTCAAAATAATTGTATGATGCTTATACACATGATTATAACTATCACTTCTCTTTAAAGATCTAACTGGCTTAGGTCAGTTTAAATTGGATCTCAAGCTGAGTTAAGTATTCTCTACTTTTGAACTCATTCAACCATCCAAACACCCATCTTGACTGTATCCTCTCATGAATTCAATGAATTCATTTATTGTAGATGGACATAATTGAAATGCTGAAAAAGCTGATATTTCTTTAATGGAGCTAGATTATGCAGTTTGTGTATACGGGGACAAAACTTTTTGTTTTTCATAAAATCTTAATGAAGAGTGCGTGGGGAACGAAAATTTGAGGTCAACAATAGTGGGTCTTAATTATTTTATAATTTTTCATAAATATATCTAAATCTATCTTAACATGTAAATACATATAAATTCATTTTAAGTAAATCTTGTAAAATCCACTCAATTATTTCAACTCACTACTATTCACAAAAAATTAAACTTAGCAAAACTCAATTTAACATCTAAACACAGTCTAAATTATTGCCATGCACGTATTTCATGAACGGATATATCATGTGAAACGTGGCACAAATCCCATGGATCTAGAATTGAATCCAATCTAATTAAGCTTATCTTCTGAATTGGTTTACTTGGTTGATGTTTAATTTTGTACTATATCCGTATATATGTGGACAAATATTAATTGATGAATGAAAATAGTTCGTGCAGGCCACTTTTTATATAGATTGATATTAAAACGTAAAAAAATAAAGCAGTTTGAAAGTTAGAGCAATATTACACAATCTCTTTATACTATATATTTTTTTAAAATTTTAAAATTTTAAATATTTTTTTAAAAAAATTAAATTTATTCTTTTTAAATAATTCAATTATTCTATTCATTATTTATATCTTAAATATTTGGTAAAAAAATAATAAAAATTAAATAAAAATATAGTATGTAAAAGTTATACAAATAATAAGAAGTTGTGTATATTTTTTTATTAATATATATTCTAAATATATTGTTGATGTGATAGGTTTTGACGTCGGTTTACATAAAAAAAAAATTATTATTTGGATTGGTTTTATGAATATAAGGAGGTTAGATTTTACGAAATTTGTACAGCCTAGATCTTCATAAATCACTTTCCTTCTATATGCGTCAGAATTTTGGTCAAGAGTAATATTAGATAAAATTTTAATTAAGACTTGCACAGTATTTTAAGATTGTCATTAACATATAATTTAATCTCCTTGCATAAATAGCACCAATTCTTCTAATCATCTAAAAAAAGCAGGACTGACTTGCATCTAACAACTATAGGATTGAATGATGATTAAGTCTCGTTTAATTATGCAGTTTAGATGAGATGAGATATTTTGAATGGTAATAAAATTTTTAAGTTAATATGAGATGAAATAGTTTGTAAAAAAATATATATATTTAGATAGTGAAATAAGTTGATATAATTTGTAATGTTTAGGATTTGAAAAAGATATGAGTCCTACTATTGATTAGAGAGCTAAAAAAATATACTTTTTATAAAATGTTTATTGTCAGTTTTCATTGTTTATACAATACTGTTCGGGTTCTGTTTATTTATTCTTTATGTCAATTTTTTACTATTTACTGTCAGTATTCACTGTTAATTACTGTTTATTTAGTAAATATTTTTTAAAATTTAAAGATAAAATATAATGTGTTTGGATAGAAAAACTATTGTACGATACATCTGTATTGGTTAACCAAACCAGCCGGGCTAATACACCCCTAAAAAGGCCAACGCAATTCCCGTAGGCTGAGAAGAAGAGTCAAAGTATTGATCACCTATCTCCGATGCATGCATGCACATGCAAAAAAGTGATTCTCGTAAATCATTTGTTATTTATGTGTAACTAATAAAGTTTCAATCGATCAGTGTAATTTTCTCTTGAAGTACTATATCTCAACACTTATACTCTTCAGATATGGCAATTCAAACAATAACATGCTACAGATACAAAACAGAGCAAAAGGGGAACAAGAGTACCAGAAACGGAGAGAGAGAGAGAGAGAGAGAGATACGTACCTATCAAGTCTGAGGGAACCTTTCCATTGCCGAATCTGCCCGTGGGAACTTTTCCTTTAAGATCCTGCCCATAGGGAGGGAAATTGCACTTAACAAGAGTTTTCAGGTAATTGTTGTTACCCGTATCCACGATTGAATCACCAAACGCTATAACTGCTGGAATGGTTTCATTCGGTGGCAGCTGTATGACAGCCTTGGAATTGCAGAAAAGAACAGAAAAAATTATCAGAGTAAAAAATACAGAAGAAGAAGAAGACATTTTAAAGAAGAGAAAGTGCCGTGTCTTCTTTGCTTGCTTGCTCTCAACTTGTGTTAGTTCTCGCTTCCCAGGGAGTTCCTGTAACGCATATATTTATATCTGCTACAGCCTGTAGGCATTCTTTTTCAATGATTTAGGTCTCCTTTGTTTTCAAAGTTAAAATTTAAAATTTTAAAAATTTTGAAAAATTTCTATTTCATCATTACAACTTTTTCAAATTTTCATATAAAATAAAATAAATAATTTAATTTTTTCAAATCTCAAAATAAATATAATATTAAATAATATATTCTAATAATATTTTATTTAACTTTTTAACTTTAATTTCATATCATCCCATCTCATCTCTAAAAATAAATAAGATATTATTACCACATAAATAAGCTTGATCCAGCACTAAGATAAATAATTTGTATAAATCTCTAACAGACATGTCCCCAATTAGAACTCGTAAAAAAGTTGATCTTGTCTTAAAAAAATATTATTTTTTATTACTTAGATCTATTTTTCTACAAAAAAAAAAAAAAAATTATATCAAATTTATCTATTTAAAACTTATAGTTAATATTACTCAAAATATAAACACGTACTCTCTCTCTCTCTCTCAACTTCGACCTACCTAATTTTCCGGTTTACAGCTCAAACAGTTTTTTGACTCCTAACGATCATGATCGTAGGCAAAAAGTACCTTTTGCGAACATGAAAATTTAGTGCATCATAACATATAAGGATTTGTTTATTTTTAAGACTCAAATTTAAAATTTTAAAAATTTCTCATTTTATTATTAAAAGTTTTTTAAATTTTCATATAAAATAAAATAAATAATTTAATTTTTTTAATCTCAAAATAAATATAATATTAAAAAATATATTCTAATAATATTTTATTTAACTTTTTAATTTTAATCTCAACTCATCTCTTCTCTGAAAACAAAGTTCTCCACTTTATTTATTAGGCCGACATTTCATTTATCAGGCCGATTCTTCTGATGTCTGAAATCACTTGTCATTATATAAGAAAAGAAAGACTCCTACTATTTGGAAAAATATTAGATCTACAATTAATTTATCACCATTTTACAACTCTGATTAAGATAAAGGGTAGTTATGTAAAATTAAAATTATTATCCATCCATCTGTACCTATATTTATATATAGATATTGTTTGTACATGTTATATAATTATCAAGTCTAACACTGTAATTCATTTATTTATTTCTTTTCAAATCTAAAATAATATAGGTTTGGCATAAAAATCTCAAGAGATCCGATTACTTAGCAAAACTAGCGTGCCGATAATTTCATAATTTTAAAGGATCAACTCTGATTAATGGGCTTATCTATTTGCAGGTGCAATTGTCCGGAAACTGACAAGAGTTAAAATATGTAAGAAGGAAGGACGAAGGTAGCTCGCCAGCCAACCGCCCTCCTAACTCTTCTTGTATTTTTTTAAGTAATGATAGATATTACTGTGGAATATACAACTATCATGTACTTTTTTACAAACTTAAAATGCCCAAAACTCCCAACCGATAGCTGAAACGAAATAAATGCAAATGCTCGGTGCTCCGATCAATAATTGGTTGGACGGAGCTACTGTTAGCAATGGGAGATAAATGTAATTATACCATTGAGTCATCACATCACTATAATTATTTTTTTATTTTTTACCGAAATATATGAGTTATAATATTTACAAGCCAGTCAAAAGAACACCATCTCATTCATATATATTACTTTAATACAGTAAAATTTAATTTATAAAATTTAAGTAATTTTTAAATCTCTTTTTCAAATTAGATTATGTTATATAAATAAATATTTTATTGCCGACTTGTAAATAAAATCTTTTATATAATATATTAATGTATAAACATGTGTAACATTTGAAGTACCATGCATTTGATCAGTGCTATGAATTAAAGTGATGGAACATAAATACTCGAGCATAAATATTGTATGATCATTAACTCAAATACTATAACGTTTTTTATGATCATGTTCCATTTTTTCCTTACATTCTCTATTGATGAGCCTACAAAAGTAATGAATATCTCTCTAAAACACAATTTAAAATATAAATATAGTTTTGAATAGGTTGGAGTTGACTGCTCAATTCAGTCTAAATCGATTAGAATCAATCTCAATCAGCCAATTAGATCAATTATGCGATCGAAAAAATGCAGAAAAGTCTACTTGATTTAGGACTAATTTGTTAGTATTTTTTAATAATATTTATTTATTAATGTTGCTTATCCTTGCTTATTTGTCTTTAACGGGAATGTAATAAATTTGCCGTTACTAATTGGGTATTAACTTAGCTTGAGGACTTGTTAAAGTTTGTCAACGTTGGCTCCTTTAAATTCTGAATCTATTAATTGCTTAATATTTCGGTTGCTCTTTGGTTGCTCTTGCCATAATCATTTTTTCTTTTAATGTTGGGAGATAATTGATTGTATGGTTTCTGTAAAGAAAAACATCAACTTTCATTAATGAGTTCTTTTATTCATTTCACAATTGTTATCGGATGTTTTTTTATTTGTTTAAATATTGATGGAGATTGGCGTCCGAGATGTGTCTATCTTTCATTCCAGTGTGGTATTATTTTTCTCCATATAATATTATAGAAAAAATTAGTAGAAATGTACATATATATTTTTTAGAGTATTTACAGATAAAAGAAATGTGTTCTTTGAGTGGAGCTTTGGGTTCAACCACTTGTGCAGAATTAGGTCGGGCTATACGACGATCAGTTGGACTCTTGTATCCTGGAGGAGTCGGGTCAAGAGGATTTCTACTGCACCGGTTAATTTGAATCTCTTTAAAGAGAGCAACATTTCCGTACCTCAGTCCAAACTGGCTTCGTTTTAATTTTAATTTCATTGTAATTTTTATTATATTATTGTGAATTTCATCAACAGACTAATTCAAATTAAATCGCCTAAATGAAATCATATTTTGAAGCTAAGATGAAAGGCCAATTCCAAAGAAGCCAAAGCACCGCTCGTTTGGGCACTATGTTTTTTCCAAGCGTAGCCTTTGGACGAAGGGGTTAGCTCAGATTGTGCAACTTCCTAGAGCGAATCCTAACAAGAATACGTTTCTTCTTGCCAAAGTGAGGATTTTTGTTGCATTGTAGGAAAGGTGTGGAGAAGAATGCAGCCAAACAAAGCCAACTTGCGTCCTACATCGAGTATAGAGAGGGAAAGAGCAAACGTCCAATTAAGAAGTCGTACCTCCAAATGGACGTAGACAAATTACAATTGTCTTCTCATGTTACCCTTTCGAAAGCTTTGAAATAAAGAAAGTTGGAGGTCTAAAAGTCTTCTCATTTAAATGCTTTGAGAAAAGAGAAATGTTTTAGTTATAAAGAAATATTATAAAAGTAAATCTATAAATTGACCTGACTAAATATTTTATATTAGATTATAAAATTACTTTTATTATAAAGTAGATCTAATTTCTCATATCAAATCATGTCAGTTTGTGAGTTTACTTTTATGCGATCTTGCAAATGACGTGTTTTATACTATCAACTGCTCGGATGACTTGCAACAGATGAGAGGGCGGCACTAGATGCCTAGAGGAGCTCCGATGCCTAAGTTAGAGAGGCGTAATCTCAATATGAGTATATAAGTAAAAGTGTCTTATCTGTTACCTTTATGTGTTATTTATAGAGGTGCTTAGGACATATATATGTATATATATGTAGTAGTTATCCCATAATAAGTGGACGGGATAACTATCCTGATCTATCGGTGTTATCATATCACAAGGTTTAGCCCTTGGGTCACGTGGACTCTTGGACAGTGAGTCACTCCAGTCTTGGGCCCATAGGCTGAACTTGTCCTCTAGTCGTGGGCTTATTACCAAGGGACCTAAATATCCATTCCAGTTACCCCGCTAATTTCCTATATGCTGGCACAAAGGAAATTAATTTATTTTATATCCTTTTAATTAACATGAAGGCACCTTACCCCATTGGCTTGGAGCACATAAGCAGCCACTCAAACTTCCTTTCCTCTTACCCCACTAAGGATCCATGTTAACTAAGGTGTGGGTCCAAACTTATCAACATACCTAAAAAATGTAATCCACATAACTATTCGTGCGCTTTTATTGTCCCACATTCAAAAGAATGGTAACCGTCGGTGTTGTCACCCTTTTGACTTCCCAAGAATCTCCTCATCATTACCCATTCCCCTCTTTCATTTTCTTGATTCATTTCCTCTCCCACATCCATGCCACATCTCTTCTTGCTTTTTCACATTCTCTCTTATTGTCCTTTTCACATCCGTGCCACATTTCTTCTTTTTCATTTCTCACACCCTGTCTCATGGCTTTGTAGACCTTGATACTAATCTATTCAAGGCAGCTACTCTACCTACCAGCCCTTGGGTGTCATTAATGCTTTTTGGTGGTGCCATATTTAAGATGACGTTGATCTTTTTGGTGTTTGTTTCAATACCTCTCTCCGAGATAATAAAGCCCAAAAACTTTCTTGAGTTTACCTCGAAGGCACACTTAGTCGGGTTCAACTTCATCTTACATTTGCGTAGCACGGCGAAGGATTCTTCGAGGTCTGCTAGGTGCTAGGCAGGTTCCTTACTTTTCACTAGTAAGTCGCCGAAGTACATCTCCATAGTCTTCCCAATTTGATGCTCGAACATCCAATTGACCAACCTTTGATAGGTCGTCCTAGCGTTCTTTAAGCCGAAGGGCGTCACTCGGTAACAATAAAGGCCTCTGTCGATGATGAATGTCGTTTTCTCCTCATCTGCCTTATTCATCCGGATCTGATTGTACCCCAAATATGTATCCATGAAGCTCAAAACTTTGTTTCCTCCCATGGCGTCTACAATGATATCGATTCGTGGTAATGTGAAACTGTCTTTGGGGCATGCTTTGTTGAGGTCAGTAAATTCTACTTCCCGTTAGCTTTCTTAACTAGTACTACGTTGGATAGCCACTCTGGGTAGTACGTTTCTTTTATAAACCCCACCACCAAGAGACGGTATATCTCTTCAGCTATGGTCGTGCACTTCTCCATATTGAACGACCTTCTCTTTTGGCTTACCTTTTTGGCCTCCGAGTTGATGCTAAACTTGTCCTCTATGACGGCGTTGTCAATCCTTGGCATATCTTTGTAGCTCTAGGTGAACGCATCTCGATGTTCAATTAGCAACTGTTTCAACTCCTCTTTGTGTTCTTGCAGGAGCCTTATCTCGACCCTTGTCGTGTTGTTTGGGCGTTTTGAATGTAAGGTTATTATTTCTAATGGTTCATTTGCTTCGGTCTGCATCAAGTTGTTCTCATCTCTTGATTCTATGTCCTGGACAACTTCTACAAAGGGCGGCGGCCTTTTGTCTAGACCATTCGTGACACACACGCTAGGTGCCCCCACCTTCAACTTCTGAACATAACATTCCGGCGCAAGGATTTGTTCTCCATGAACCTCGCCAATTCCTATTTTCATTAGAAATTTCATCTTCAAGTGATAGGTAGAGGTGACTATCTTTAAATCATTCAAGGTTGGTATACCTAATATGGCGTTGTAAGACGATGGAGCTCTGACCACCAGAAAATCCGTTATTGTGGTAACTATGTGGGCGCCTTGGCCAATTGTGACTTGCAGCGCGATGTCACCTATGGGTTGGACAGCCTCTCCCGAGAACCCCTTTAGGGGAGACGGTGAAGAGCGCAACCTATCAGGGCTAATGCCCATTCTGATTAAAACATCCCAGAATAAGATGTTGGCTGAGCTCCCATTTAACTAGGACCTGCCTGGTCGTGTTGTTGGCTATCAGGAGGGTGACGACCAAGGCGTCGTCGTGGGGGTACAATACCCCTTGGCAATCTTCATCTCCGAACAAGATGGTAGGAGTGGTATTTAGTCTGGGGTGTTTGGAAGGCTTATCCGCCATATACACCTCTTGATACCTTGCTTTGCGAGTATGAGCATTTTTGCTGGATGCTGTTGCACCCCGGTTAGTGAACCCTCCCGCCATCGTGCAGATTTCCCCAAAAGGAGCTTAGTCTCAATCACGTGGCTGCCGAGGGGTGTTGTGTCTCTGTCCTCTCTCCTGTCTTTGTCGTTTGGGACTTCTGCTTTTTCTGGGTTCACGCTCACGACCTTCTCCTCTCATAGGCTTGAGATACTCGACCAACATTAGTTCGAGCTCCCCACTTCCTACCAGGCTAGCAACCCTCTTTTTCAATATTGAACAGTCTTCTGTCCAATGAGTGTCCAATTGGTGGTACTTGCAATAATGATACCCTTTCGCCGATGGGTGTGCTTCCTCCCTTGCCACCTGGTCATTTTCTTGTACACTTAGATTATTGTGGATGAGGCGGTACCCCTATTCTCATTGATTGAAGTATCTTTCACGCCTCTAACCTTGATGACTCTACCCAGTCTTTTTGTCTTTGGCACCGTTTGAGTTCCTAGTCTTCAACTTTGCTTCTTGTTTTATGGGCTCCAAAAGAGCCTGCAATGTGACCTCAGCTTTGAGGAAGTCATCTGCCCTATCTATGAACTCCCTCAAGGTGGAGAGAGTCCTCCTGGCCAGCTCAACCATGAACGGGCTCCAAGGCCATATGCCCTCAGGAGAGTGGCTAATGTGATCTTTTCATTTTGATCATCTGTGGCCAATTTCTCCTAAATGAACAGGGTTAGATATGTTTTCAGGCTCTCTCATTCTCTTTGTTTGATGGTGAGCAGATAGGCAGTTGGTCTTCGGTGCCTCCTACTCGCTGTGAACTACGTTAGGAACTACCTGGCTAACTCCTTGAAACTGCTAATGGATCCTAGACACAAAGTCCCGAACCAACCCCATGCTATTCCCTTTAACGTTAACGAGAAAGCCCGACAAGCCAGCTCTCCGGGAAAGCCGTGGAGAGTCATGTGTGCTTTGAAGTTCTCTAGGTGATTTAGAGGGTCCCACGACCCGTCATACATGTCAATATAAGGAACCTTACACTTGGGTGGGAGGGGTACTGCCATTACTTCCTCACTGTAGGAAAGTTCGGTCCGATTAAACAGTTGTTCCACGGAAGAGGACCCTCCCATCCTTCTTGCCATCTCCTAATATTTGTCAACGAGGCTACACAGTTCGTCATGTAATCTCTTCTTTTCAAGCTCTTCATTGTTCATGCCTCTTGCATTGTTGCATCTCCTTCCACTTGCCCATTCTGGACAGGTGGTGTGGCGGCATTCTGCCACTTCAACTCTTCATTCTTTTTCTGTAACTACTCCACTACTGTCATAGCCTTTCTCAACTTTTCCTCGACTTCTGCCAGCCTTACTTCTACCTTCACCGCATTCGTCTCTTGATCACGGGTTGCTTGAGATCACATAGTAGTTGGCATGTGAAAATCATGTTGAAGTCTGTAAAGATCTCACAGATAGCGCCACTGTAAATGACATATATCACACCACCAACTGCTCGGATGACCTGCAACAGATAAGAGGGCGGCACTGGATACCCAGAGGAGCTTTGATGCCTAAGTTAGAGAGACGAAATCTCAATATGAGTATATAAGTAAAAGTGTCTTATATGTTACCTTTAGGTGTTATTTATAGAGGTGATGAGGACATAGATAAACAATAGTTATCCCATAATAAGTGGACGAGATAACCACCCTGATTTATCGGCGTTATCATATCACACAGTTAGGCCCGTGGGTCACGTGGGTCATGTGGGCACTTGGACAGTGAGTCCCCCAGTCTTGGGCCATAGGTTGAACTTGTTCTCTAGTTGTGGACTTATTGTCAGGGGACCTAAATATCCCTTCCAGATCTCTTTGTGGTTATAGAACTTTTCAAAAAGAAAAAAAAAAAAAAAAAAGAGAGATTAACTTCTTTTTTAATTTTTTAATTTTAAAAGGGAAAATGAAATATAGAAAAATAACTATATTACAACCTAATTACAACTGAGAATATAAAAATAAAATTTACTTTGAACAGCTACGAGAATAAAATCATCCAAGTTATCTAATATTTAATTTTTTATTTTATTTTAAAAAGATTGTTAATTTCCTTTTTCCTTACAAACTAGGAAATAGTAACTGGGCGTTAATAAGATAAGTCGATTGCTGTATCTTTTTAGAAAAATAATTTGTACATGGAAAAATTTATTCATCTTTTTAATTTTTATCATTTTATGATATAGTATTAGATGATAAATTTACAAGTAAAGTATAATAATATTTTAGTACCTGACTTAATATTTCTCTTTTTGAACCTCAAATTTAATATGTTTAGAAAAAAAGTAAACAAAAGGCTTCGACACCCTCCAACAACTGTAACTAACCTTACTCAATTTATTTTTCTTTTTCTCTCACTGATCCAAAGAGTCTATCCGATCTTCTTCTTGCGTCTCTGGGCGTCTCTCTCGAGAGTCCAAAAGCTGAGGTTTGTTTTCAGAATTTCAGATTAGAAAGTCATCGGAAAACGATGTCGTCGGGGAGGAAGATAGCGCTGAGGAGCTCGGACGGCGAGACTTTCGAGGTGGATGAGGCGGTGGCACTTGAGTCTCAGACGATCAAGCACATGATCGAGGACAACTGCGCCGACAATGGCATACCGCTCCCGAACGTGACCAGCAAAATCCTCTCCAAGGTCATAGAGTACTGCAAGAAACATGTGGAGGCCCCCAAGGCTGAGGACCGCGCGGCCTCCCTCGACGAAGACCTCAAGACCTGGGACGCCGAGTTTGTCAGGGTCGACCAGGCCACCCTTTTCAATCTTATCCTGGTCCGTATTATTTTCCCTTCTCAATCAAATCCCTTCCGATTTTGATTTTCTTCTTTTCTTTTCCTGACGATTAGGGTTTTATTTTTTCTATTCCCTAATTTTTGGTGGTGCATTTTTTTAATGGTCCTTGTTGTAGGGTTTTGGCTTCGATTTCCTGCCTTTGGTGTCCATATTAAGAATGGTGCAGAGCAGAGCCAAGACGCGAGAGGAAATAGTAAAAACAGAGTGCTCAAGCTTGTGAGGAGACTGAAAAACTATCTGCTCGTATTCATGATTTGTACTCTCTATATATATATTACAAGAATGAATCAATGTAAGACAAAAATGAATAAAGAATATTCTGCCAGCATACACTAACAAACCTAACAGAATTGGAATGTATGTATTATTCTTTTTTACAGTTGTCTGGTGGAACCGTAGGTAAGTGTGCAGTTCTTCTTTCTGTGGTGTATTCAATAGCCCCCTACAAGATGGTGAGTAAATGTTGATTACTCCTATCTTGAGCAATAATCGAGTGAATGCAGGAGAGTGAATAGGGTTGGTAAGAAGGTCTACTAGTTGAGAAGAGGAGGGAACATGAGCTGTGGCAATCTTTCTAGCTGATATTTGGTCTCGAACGAGGTGACAGTCGAGCTCAATGTACTTTGTGCGTTCGTGAAAGACCGGGTTTGCTGCAATGTGGAGAGCAGCTAAATTATCACAGTACAACATTGCAGGTTTGGAGATATCAATCTGTAAGTCATGAAGGAAGTATCGCAACCATGTAAGTTCACAAGATACAGCAGCCATTGCTCTGTATTCCGACTCAACAGAGGATCGAGAGATTGTTGTCTGTTTCTTGGACTTCCAGGAGATGAGTGAGTGGCCGAGAAACACACAAAAACCAGTAGTCGATCAGCGGGTATCAGGGCAATTTGCCCAGTTGGCATCCGAATATGCAGTGAGTTCAAGTCTTGAATTTGTGGAAAAAAAAATGCCTTGGCCCGGCATCCCTTTGACGTAATGAAGGATCTTAAGAATAGCATTATAGTGAGGGAATCGCGGCTTTTCCATGAACTGACTGCGAAGGTTGACACTGTAATTAAGGTCGGGCCTGGTATTGGTAAGATAGAGTAATTTTCCTATTAACTTTCGATATAGAGCTGGATCAGAAAACTCATCACCATCATCTTTTGTCAACTTGAGATTTGGTTCCATAGGAAGTGGAGATGGTTTAGCTGCAAGTAAACCAGTTTCAGACAAAATGTCTAGAGCGTACTTTCTTTGACATATTTGAATCTCAGCTTTGGAACGTGCTACTTCCATGCCAAGGAAGTACTTGAGAGACCCGAGAGTCTTGATTTTAAACTTAGTTGCCAAGAATGCCTTGACTTCATCGCTGGATTTGGTGTCTGAGCTCAATAAAATTATGTCATCCACATATATGAGGAGTGCAACAAAGGAAGTAGCCATTTGTTTTGTGAATAAGCTGTAGTCGGCTTTGGACTGGTGGAACCCAAATTCAGCTAGTGAGGAAGACAGTTTGGTGTTCCACTGGCGAGAGGCTTGCCGCAAGCCATAGAGGCTTTTGTGGAGACGGCAAAATTTATTTGCTTTGGCTGCTGGATGTCCGGGAGGAGGTCTCATATACAGTTCTTCATCAAGTTCTCCATATAAAAAAGCATTGTTGACGTCTAACTGTTGGAGGTCCCAACCTTTAATGGCAGAAACTGCAAGTAGGCAACGGATGGAAACCAATTTAGCAACCGGGGAGAAAGTGTCATGGAAGTCGATACCTGCGCGTTGTGTAAAACCTTTTGCAACCAGTCGGGCTTTGGCTCGCTCAATGGACCCATCAGCCTTGAATTTGTACTTATAAATCCATTTGCATGCAATCGGTTTTTTGTTGGGAGGTAGATCAACCATGGACCAAGTCTCATTGAGCTCAAGAGCAGTAAGCTCCTGCTCCATTGCTTCACGCCAGATTGGCTCTTTAATGGCTTGAGAATAAGAAGTTGGTTCAATGCGGGTGGATAGAGAAGTGGTGAAAGCTTTGAAGGAAGGTGAGAGGGAATTATAAGATATAACAGAAGAAAGTGGATACTTTACCTTTGAACACAAGAAAGAACCATGATCTTCCTGCTTGGATGCAGATTGTATAGGAGTCGGTGTAATGACCTGGTGGCAGTGAAAGTCTTTAAGGTAGTTTGGAGCTTGTTTTGGTCGAGTTGAACGTCGGAGAGGAGGTAAAGGAGATGGAGTGATGGGGTTATTGGTGTTATTGGGTTGGTCAGATGGTGAGAGGTCAATGGTGGGCGATGGTCCAGTGGAGATGATGGTAGCAGGATTATTGGTGTGGACAGGTGAATCTGCTGGTGGAGAGTCAGCGTTAAGGGAGGGTCTTTCTGTGGTTGGTGAGGAGTGCATATTGTCTGGAAAATTAAGAGGAAACGTGAGTGTGGTGTTTCCTGGGAATGGAACCGTAGGTAACTGCTGTGTTGTGTGAGGTGGAAGGGCAGGTTGTATGGACTGTGTGAAGGGAAAGATATCTTCGTGAAAGGTTACGTCTCGTGATAAGAAAATCTCTTGAGTTTGTAAGTCGAGCAGCTTGTAGCCTTTGATACCATAAGGGTATCCAAGGAATAGGCAACGACGAGCTCTGGGGTCGAACTTGGAGCGGGCATGATTGACTGTGGATGCAAAACACAAGCAGCCGAAGGTTTTTAGATGAGAAATGAAAGGCTTGGTTTGAAAAAATAATTCAAAAGGTGATTTGAGATTTAGAAGTGGAGTGGGGGTGCGGTTTATTAAATAAACTGCAGTGGTCACGAAATCATACCAGTATTGCATGGGAAGTCCGGATTGGAATTTTAAAGCTCGAGCAACGTTGAGAATATGCTGATGTTTGCGTTCGGCAAGTGCATATTGTTGAGGTGTTGCGACACAAGTGAGTTGATGCACAACACCTTTGGATTGATAAAAGGAAGGCATGTTAAACTCAGCACCATTGTCTGAGCGAACAATCTTAATGGTTGTATCAAATTGTGTTTTAATGAGGGTAAAAAAATTTTGAAGTGAAGTGCGAGCTTCAGATTTGGAGTTAAGTAAATATAACCAGGTGCATCTTGAAAATTGATCGACAATAGTGAGGAAGTATTTAGCGCCATTATAGGCTCGTGTTTGGTTAGGACCCCAAATATCAACTGAAATTAATTCAAAAGGTCTGGTGGTCATGATATTTGAAGATGGAAATGGCAATCTATGATGTTTTGCAATAGGACAAATCTCACATGGTTGTCTGGTGGAAATTGTGGGTTTAGAATTATTTTTTTGAACTTCATTTAATATATGTTGAGTCATTGAAGTGTGCCCAAAACGGTAATTCCATAAAGTAAATTCATCAAGTTTGGAAACTACAGAAACATTTACAGCAAGAGGACGTAAAGCAGTAAAGATATTATGTAAGGCAGTGGGGTTGGGTTGTGCAAGCTGAAGATGGTATAGGCCATTAATCACCTTCCCCTGTCCAATCGTCATCCAATATGAAAGGTCCTGGATATAACAAGAGTTAGAGAAAAAAATTAGTGTGCAGTTAGAGTGAGCAGCTAATGATTTTGCATATATTAAATTGAAGGAAAAATCAGGCACACACAATACATTTTTGAGATTTAAGGAGGGAAGAAGTTGTATATCACCAATGTGGGTGGCTGTGGTTGTGGTACCATTTGGTAAATTGATTTTGCGAGAAACAAGAGTGACATTACTGGTGAAAAAAGTGGAACTACAAATCATATGATCTGTAGCTCTGGTATCAAGTATCTAGGGAGTGTTTCTGTGTGTGGGAGTGGAGTAAAAGGATGAAATACCAGACGCAAGTGAAGAGGATGCACTGGCTTGATTTGCTGAAGGCGTGACTGCATTAGATTGAGCTGGCTAAAGTAAGGCAAGGAGATGCCTATATTGCTCTTGAGTAATAAGTGGTCCATGGCTGAACGTGTCCTGTTCAACAATAGATTGATTAGCAGCAATTTTAGATTTAACGTGGTTCTTATGGCCAAGAGGAAAGCTGTGAAGTTTGTAGCACTTTTCTTTGGAATGCCCTGGTATACGGCAGTGGGAACAAACAGGAAGGTTGGGGTTGGCTTTAAAGCACCGTTCCAAAGAGTGGCTAGGTAGATTGCAATGAGAGCAAAATAACCGTTCCTTGCGAGATGAATTTGGTGGACGATGATCAGGTCCTCTGGTGGCCATTGCAAGAGGTGATGGAGGGGAGTGCAGCTGTCGGCGTCGAGCTTCTTGTTGAATCATTGAGATTACACAATTCAAAGGAGGAAGAGGATCATTGAGCAAAATCTGGGCCTGAACTGAGTCATAAGAAATGTCAAGTCCCATGAGGAACTGCATGACTCTGCTCCTGTGTGAATATGCCAGTAAGGTTTTCACAGCACCGCAAGAACAGATGGGCATTGGTTCATAAATTTCGAGCTCATCCCAGAATCCTTTTAGTTGATTGTAGTATTGACTCAGTGTGGAATCATCCTGTGTAAGAGATGAAATAGATTTAGTGAGTTGGAAAATGCGTGGTGTATTTTGGATGGAAAACCGTTCACGGAGGTCGTTCCAAACGTTGGCAGTAGTGTCTGCGTGAGCAATGCTTGATCTATGCTCCAAGCTAACGGAGTGTTGGATCCAAGCAATGATCATGTCGTTACAACGCTTGCAAGGGGCACAGTAGAGATCGGATTCATCTAATGGCTTGGGAATCTTACCATCAATGAATCCTAATTTGTTTTTGATGTTGAGTGCTCGACGCATGGTTCTAGCCCATGTGACATAATTTTCAGTTGTTAAAAGGTCAGGTACTAATGGCGATGAGGCTCCTTCACCTGGTTGGATGAAGAAGGGACTAGTTGGGTGAAGAGGGTTGGCCGCAGGATTGGGTGGGTGTGAGTCTGTCATAGCTGTGAATCTGATACCATATTAAGAATGGTGCAGAGCAGAGCCAAGATGCGAGAGGAAATAGTAAAAACAGAGTGCTCAAGCTTGTGAGGAGACTTAAAAAACTATCTGCTCGTATTCATGATTCGTACTCTATATATATTACAAGAATGAATCAATGTAAGACAAAAATAAATAAAGAATATTCTGCCAGCGTACACTAACAAACCTAACAGAATTGGAATGCATGTATTATTCTTCTTTACAGTTGTCTGGTGGAACTGTAGGTAACTTAGTGTGCAATTCTTCTTTCTGTGGTGTATTCAATACTCCATGGTTTTTTTTTTCCAATACTGATCTACCTTTTTTCAGTTTTTCGTTTATTTGGTCTCTATTGAACTGGAATTGCCCCATACTTGTTATTGCGCAACAGTGTGCAGAGCTAGGTTTGATAATTTTGGAGCGTAAAGGAACGGTGAAGTTTTGCTAAATGCCACCTCTTCTTTACTTTTAGAGTTTCTGCGAGATCAAATAAACCATTTCCCATTTTTACTCTTCATATTTTATTCTTTAGGATGTTGTTTTAACAGGTAAATTATACACCTGCCTAGTTATCTACGAGTTGTACACTTGCCATTGGATATATGTCTAAGGTCAATTGCTGATGGTTCATAGAATTTGTATGGCAAGCGTGCTTGCAAAAGGGAAGCATCGAGTTTCAAGGAATAGACTCAAAATAGTTGTTTGTGTTTAAGTGTTTAGATGTTCATGTAACGCTATACAAGTTCCCCCGATACTCTTTACTCAATTGTCTCAAGGATTGCTTTTGGCTAATCAATTGGATTTCCTTCATCAGCCTTGCAACTTTTTTTGTGTGTTCGTATATGGAATTAATCTAGTGGCTCTTTCTGTTTTCTGTTATGAAATATTGCTTTTGCAACCATAGACTTGCTCTTGCCTTTTCAATCTTGAAGTTCTTGCCAAATAGAATCTAGTTTATCCATATAAGTGGTGGTTACCCCGTAATTATCAGATCTCTTGACTTTCTTTCCTTACTTGAGGTCTCGTTTGCTTAGGCGTTGCTCTTTTATACGTCCCATCTACTGGGATCTTTCCTGATCTTATGATTAATAAAATCTTGTTTACCTATTAGGAAAAAAAAAAAGTCCAGTTAGTATGATAACCTAGCATTGTTTTTTGAACCTGTAATATACTTTGTAGACCATGGATTCATTTCCTGTGGTCCATATAGAGATTAAATTTCCTGCGTGACTTTTGATTGCAAGAAGGGAAGATGGAGAAGGGGAATTTCTGTGTGAGCACTGTGATTTCGTGGTAAATGGAAGAGGAAATCTGAGAAGGGGAAAGTTTTGGTGGGTTTTGGGTTTCAAGGGCTTGGGGAAGGAAATTTTGTGCGTTATGGCACCCCTTTGACATATCTATTGTTAAAACATATTAAACCAATGGGAAAAGATGGGAAAAAAAGACGCAACAAGTTATAAGTCATTTGCGACGAAACCTTTCGACGCATTAGACCTAGATATCGCTGCAAAAAGGAAAACACTACCCAATGAATGATAACAACGGAAGTTAATGTTAAAAGTGTCCCGCGACTACAAAGTCGCAACAAATAAAGATCTATTGCGGTGATTTCTATTACTTCGAAATTAAAATCGCTGCAATAGCTCTATTTTCTTGTAGTGTTTGTCAATGCAAACTTTCTTGTCAATCAAAAAAATGAATATCTAAACTTAATAAACTATATAAA
>QEOT01123300.1:11704-54931 GCA_003123785.1 Pterocarya stenoptera | reverse complement strand
ATAATAAAAGCAACTATGAGTTTCTATATAGCATACATACACAGAATCACAGTTGACAATCTAAATTCAGCTATTAACTGCAAGTCAAGGTTGAAGACCCAACGAGTCTACCAACTTGCAAAATTTTTAGTTTCCCAGCCACAAAATGTAGTCACAATGTTAATCATAGAAAAATTATAAAACAGTAAAATATAGCATCAGCAGTTTACTTCCAGTGAACTTACCCAAAGAAAAACTATGTCAAGGGAAACTGAGTAAACGGTAGTGAGTCAGCAACATGGCTTCTCCCTCAACAATACATGAGCCAGAAAAAATCTAAGGCCGTGTATACTAGCAACACGGCCTCTTTCCTCTCGAGGGAGCATTTATTATACTCATGTTACAAATATTGTGAATGCTGGTACACTTACCTAAAAAACAAAAGAATCTGGTGCAACAAATAAGGATGAGACGACATTTATTTATAGAAGGGATGAGACAACATACTCATCAAAAAAAAGAAGGGATGAGACAACATGAATAACATTATGTCTCCAGCTAAGTACAAGGAGATTACAAAATTCGCTCCAAAGAAAAAAGCTTTAGAAGACAGAAAAATATTAAAGAACTACGTCTTTTTTCAAAGATGCAGCAAGTCTTTCAATCAGTAAAAGACAAAGCAACCTACATAACAACATTCAATACTGGCCCCTAATTTTATAATCTCATGTTCAACATCATAAATTTGAAGCTGAGGTTTCTCAGGAACCCAAATGCCATATGATTACAGCTTGAAGGTGACACTATAGACAATGTAACCTCAGGACTCCCCAACAAGTACAATGCCCTCAGGCACTTGAACTGCTTTGTATGAAACAAGAGGGAAAAAAATAGCTGACACTATCAGCATTCATTAAAGTTTTTAAATCTACAGCGCCCTACTAGATGCAATATAATAACACAAACTTTACTCCAAATAACTACTTTCTTTTTATAAGTAATGGCCCACACTCTTTGCTAACCTATTTTATCGTCAAAAGAATTAATTGAAATAAAATGGTAGCCAAATCAAATTCAATCTACAATCCAATGAAATCCACTCTTCAAAAACAATCTTATCAAGAGACTCATGTACTTGAAACCTGGACAAATGGCTATGATCTAGCATCCCATAAAAGCAAGCAGCATAAGTTACATTAAGGACGACTTATGGCTAAATATGAACTAAAAATCTGGAAAGGGAGCAATGTATAAAAGAACCCTACCAAATGCATGTACCAACGCGAGCACAGATGCTTTGGATTGCGCACACACTCTCTCAGAGATATCATTCTGCTGGAGGTAATCTGACATAAGATAACGTTTCATTTGATCTAATATCTTGAAATTAATTCCAAATTAACATCATAACACTCCTGCACTATACGTATAACACGAGGTAACTAGCCACGATTTCTGCAGCGCACACTGAAAAGAGCCAATAAAAAAAAAACAAAACAAAATAAATACTCCATTACAGCTACAACAAAATAAATACTCCATTATCATTGTCCTTTCGGAACTGAAAGATCTCATATAGTTTACATTAGAAAAAAAGCAAACCAAATGCTGAAGATGCCATGTGTAATTCTAAGCTTAAAACTATAAAAGGAAGAAAACCTGGACCAAACAAAAACACGGGAATTCTCCGGCCAGTTGAGCGGCTCTGACTTACATGTCCCATCTGAATTTGACATAAAAACCAGCAACCAGGCCCTGATTTTGCTTAAAAGTTGGCTCGTCTAATCCCATATTAGTGCTGTGCCCACTGAATATCCTTGATATTAATCCCCTCCTTGACCATCTCATAAAGCGGGCTCATTTCCCTCAACTTCTCCACCTGCTCCACCGTAAGCTGAACTGCCCGATCGATCTCTGCCTCTGTGCTGAACCTCCCAATCCCAAACCTAATGGATGTGTGGGCCATGTCCTCGTCCACCCCCAACGCCCTCAACACATACGACGGTTCCAAGCTGGCACTGGTGCATGCGCTTCCACTCGACACAGCAACCTCCTTGAGCCCCATCAACAGGCTTTCACCCTCCACATACGCAAAAGATAGATTCAGATTGCCCGCGTACCTCCTCTCCACACTCCCATTCACCACCACTCCATCCAGCCTCTCCTTCATTCCATTCAGCAAGCGCTCCTGCAATGCGCTGATTCTTTTATCATCATATTCCATTTCCTTCATCGCAAGCTCACATGCGGCGCCCATCCCCACCACCAAAGGGGTCGGCACGGTCCCGCTCCGAATCCCTCTCTCCTGGCCACCGCCGTTCATTTGAGGCTCCACGCGAATCCTAGGTCTTCTTCTCATGTACAAAGCCCCAACGCCTTTCGGCCCGTATATCTTATGCCCACTCAGAGACATCAAGCTGACGTTCCACTTATCCACGTCGACGGGAATCTTCCCCAGAGCCTGCGCCGCATCGGTGTGGAACGGAACGTTAAATTCCTTGCATATTTTCCCAATTTCCTCGAGCGGTTGGATCACTCCGATCTCGTTGTTGACCGCCATGACCGATACGAGCCCGGTATCAGGCCGAATCGCGGACCGGAGCATCTCCAGGTCGATAATCCCGTCGGGGCCAACGGGCAAGTATGTGACATCGAAACCCTCCTGCTGGAGGTGCCGGCAAGAGTCGAGGACGCACTTGTGCTCGGTCTGGGTGGTGATGACGTGTCGCTTCTTGTCCTTGTAGAAGTGCAAGACGCCCTTGATGGAGATGTTGTTGGACTCGGTAGCGCCGGAGGTGAAGACAATCTCCTTCGGAGAGGCGCCGATCAATGCGGCGACTTGGGAGCGAGCGGTCTCAACTGCGTTCTCGGACTCCCAGCCGTAGAGGTGGGTCCGAGAGTGGGGGTTTCCGTAGCGGGAGATGTAGAAGGGGAGCATAGCGTCGAGGACACGCGGGTCGACGGGGGAAGTGGCCTGCATGTCCAGGTAAAGCGGCCTTCCGGAAATCCTCACGCCTTTCATGGTGATTCCATTCGTGTCCTCGTACGTATCAGTCGCAGGAGAGAGTTCTGCCGCGGCGGCAGCGGAGGAGGAGGACGAGAGGCAGCGGAGGAAGTGGCACTTAGCGTTAAGCTTTTCCGTGAGGGTTTTACGGAGAGTGGAGGAAGAGGAAGCAAGAAGTTTCGCAGCCATGGCGATTTTGCTTCGCGGTATGGTGAAAGGCAATTTGGGAAATAATGACAAGTTTGGAGTACAGATTAGGGCAGAGAGTCACCGACTCGGAGTGGTAGAGGAGATTGGGCATAACACGTGGCAAGTCAAGAGCCATGTTCCATAAAAAAAAGGGCCATGTACTAATACGGCATCGTTTTTATGAGAAAGAAACATATCTGGCTTCTGCCATTGGAACTGGCCCAGTTCCACTTCCTGTCCCACTTGCAGCCAATCTTATAAATTTAGTGAGAGCCTTTCCGTGAAGTTGCATACTCTCTCTCTCTCTCTCGCTGCAAGTTGTTGCTGACATTGCGGTTTCCAGATCCCAATCTCAGTGAAGCGTCCACACCCAGGAAGTAAGGAAGGAAGGAAGCAACATTGCTCGACATTTCCTCTTGAAGAGCCTTGGGTGAAGTGGCTTAAAGTGCTAATTTTGGCAGCCATTGTTTCAATCTTTGAATCTTTAATTTTGGTAAAAGTATTTTTGACCAACTTGTCAAGATAAAAGGCTCACTTTTTCTTTCTTGTTTTCTTTTACTCAGAATCTACGGGTGCTTGAGTTCTTCCGGGTACGTCTCTTTCCTAACAATCTCGTCCCAAATTTGGGTTTTTGTGATATTTGTAGGAGTCGGATCTTTGGTGCTCTGCTTTCACATGTTTAGATCTGGATGAATTTACTTGCTTTGTTTCTGCATTCCGTTTTACTTGTTATATTTCGCCTTTCTTTAGATTTGTATGTCCTTCGTCGATTTTGATATCTGTGGTTGAACCACAGTGGGATTTGGTGGTACTTTTGATTCACTTGGGTGATTCAAGAAAATGGAGTCTTTTTGTTTTTTGGTCCTGCCGAATTGGGTGATGTTGTTCTGGATTGTTGTTCGAGTGTGTGTTCCGGTTTAAATGGAAGGCCTTTTTCTCGTCTTTTAAGCACGCATTCCATTTCACAGATAGAATTTGATTGTAATCATTGAACTACTGGTGATGTTCGTTGTCCTTCTGTTAATCTCGTGTAGATCGGCTTGGTTGAAAATACCTTTGTTATATTTGATATGCTTGAGGAAGTTTGAAGGATTTAGATGATTAAGAAGTACTCAACACCTCTTAAGACGTTGATAAAATTGGGGATTTTTTGACTGGTTAATTGCATACATCAGTCATCAACATTGGAGCTACTTGATTTGATGGACGTTTCAGTCTTTGAATCAATTATTGATAGAACTTGAACTTTTGGCAGGTTTTGGGCGAGACTTGCAAGTTGAGACTGAAAGAAATTCGTCATGTTCAGGTTATCTCCTCGTAGGAACCAGAGATCCAAAGGATTCAAGGTGAAGCATGCTCTCCAGATATTCCTTTTACTTGGTGTTAGCATCTGGCTGCTTTACCAACTCAGAAACTCTCGAGATAAGAAAGCATCATTTGGCGAGGGTAATAAATCTGTGAGTGAAATTGCAAAGTTGGGGAGAAAAGACCTCCAACCTCAATTGGAAGAGCCTACCATTAGAGATGCAAGGCACAAGGAAGAGGAAAATGAAGAAGAAATCAAGAATGAAGAAGAACAAAACAAGTTTGAAGAAAGTGATGATGTTGTAAAAGGTCATGGGGACGATGAGATAGATGTACATGATAAGGATAAAGTCGAAGGGGAAACCGAGCATCGGTGGGATTCAGTGGATGGAGAAAAAGAGAAGGAAGAGAACAAGGAAAACATTAGTGAGGATAAAGAAAGTGACAAGGATTTTGAAGAGCGCAGCGAGAAGGAGAATGAAGAGAACACGGAGAAGGGAAGAGAAGGGAAAGAGTCTGAAGAGAGCAATGAGCAGACTGAAGAGAAGGAGAATGAGGAAAGCAATGACAAGGAAAGAGAAGTGAAGGCTTTTGAAGAGAACAGAGAGAACGAAGGTGAAAACAAGGGGTTTGAAGAGAGTAAAGTGAAGGAAAGCAAAGAGAATGAGAATGAAGAGAGCAAAGAGAAGCAAAGCAAAGATAAGGAGAATGAAGAGATTAAGGAAAATAGAAGTGAGGAGGATCAAGGTGCAGAGCAAAGGGAAGGGAGCAACGAGATCCATAGTAGAGAGGAGGCAGCAGAGAAAGAAGGTAAGATAGAGGAGCGGGGTACATCTGAGGATCAGGTTCAAGATGGAAGTGACAGTAATAATAAAGCAAGAGAAGAACGGTACAAAGGGGATGATGCTGCTAGCAAGGTAGTACATGAAAATCAAAATATAACAACCGGAAGTGAGCTAGGCAATTGGGAAAATCCAAAGGATGCAGAACAGGTTGAAAACAGAGGAATTAATGATTTTGAGCAGGAAAGCAAAACAAATAGCACTGAAGCAGTTGATGCCAACCACAATGACTCAGAGAAGAGTGTAAGAGAAACTGAAAATTTTGAGAATCGTGACTCCACAAATGCTACTAGCAGTGAAGATGGTGGTAGTCAGCCAGAGCTGCAGAATGGCCCCCGTGCTAACACTACCCTGCAAAATGTTATCCCACAAGAAACTGAAAAATCTGAACCAGCTGCCAACAATGAGCAACAAAATTCAAGTGAAACACCTTACACAAGAATCGAGAATGGTGGTGTGCAAACTGAGTCCAACAGATCTTCAGTAATGGATGGAAACAATGATGTAATTCTAAACACTGTTAACAGTGCTGATGCAGGCCAGAATGAGAATGACAATGCTGATCAGAGCAACACAGATGCAGGCCAAAAAGAACCAGTTGATTCTCAGGAAGAGAGAGAGGCATCCTCAAACACATATAGCGATAGCAATGCCAGCCAGAATGATCAAGTTGATTCTTCCATCTCTCAAGAGGAGAAAGAGGCTCGTACCGATTTGGAAACTTTGCCAGAGACCACAACTCAAGGGCATAACAACGATGACACAGCTGCAGAGTGACCATTTCTATGAAATTTGCGTGTTGCAACCTTTCCACGTTCACTTACGTCTCTCTCTCTCTCTCACTCACTCGTCCTTTCTACTTGGGGCCATCAAGCCTGTTTGTGCTTTGTTTGTTGTGCTCAATGTCTAAGAAAATACCGTCTGAGTTTTGTGTAACAGTTTAAGAAGATTTAGGCTTCCATACAGATTAACTTGTTTGATATTCCGAATAATCATATAATTCAGGATGTTTCATGGAATGAATTTATTGCTGGCTTTATTTCCATTTTGTTGAGGGCAAGCTGATTTTTATGGATGTTGCATGGTACATCAGAAGAACTAAACCAAATATATTTGCCTGTTGAATGTTCATCAGAATCCTTCAATTAACTTCGAAACAAAAGACAGCCACTTTTCGTTAATTTTCCTTAAAAGCATGCGAGTGTAGATGGGAACTGCAAGCGCACCTTGAGCCGTCTCCGCAGATCCTCTGCTTCTGTTGCAAGGACCATTCAGCCCAACCCTCATGTTAGCCTGAATGTGACGTGCGAACCTTGTGATTTAACAAGGTCTCTTCCTAGATGGATCATTTGGACCTTAAATTTTGACAAAAACGCTGTGTTTTTTTAATTCTCATCTATTTTTCTGTGTTTACATTCGTTTTCCTTTTCCTTTCGTTATTTTTGGGTCAGAACTTTATTTACGTGGCAATTGAGAATTGACCATGGAGCAGACTTAAGGTGGCAAATGCATGCTTAACACCTAGGCAAAAACTTACCCTCAACCAAATGGTTTCGAGTGCGACATGCAAACACCAAGTTTCGCATTTTGTTACTCTCCATATGGTCAGCCTGGAAAGTAACTTTGTACCTTGTTGACGTATATGCAGGAGCCAGTATCAAGCTTATCCAACTAAAGCATCTCAGGTTCCCATATTTTCGTCTATCGTGAATAACGAAATCTCACCTCTCTATTTAGCCTCTTCATTTTTTCCCTCTGGTTTCGTCTTATTGAAGATCAACTCCTGCCAAACTCAAAGGCTGCTGACTCAATACTTGCTGGAGTAGTTCCTACAACGTAGGAGTAGGATATGGTGATCCTATGATCAAGTGTTTGAATTTTAAGTATTAAAGTTAGCTCCTGTGATCAAGTATTTGAGTTTTAAATGTTTAGAGATATCCTACGGTAGAAATGTATAAGGGATTCTGTTGAACCAGTAGTGTATATAATCACACCTATGTATACATTCAAGTTAATGCTAAAAATCAGAACTTCAAATTATATGTCTATCTTCTGCTTCTTCATGGTATCTTCTTGAGACATTTGACCTATTTCCTTCCATGTCCTCTCCTTCATCAACTATGTCAGACACCTCTTCCGCTGCTATTCCATCTGTTATTACCCCACCAACTATCAATGTCACCAAGCTTTCTCATGACAATTATCATGTCTGGAAAGCTCAACTTGTTCATTTCTGCCATGGCCAATGCCTCTTCGGCTACATTGATGGCACCACCAAAATCCCTTCTAAGGAGATTGATGATATCAATCCGGAATCCATTTTATATTTAGGAAAGAAAACTCAGTGTTGATGCTTCTTTTAATCAGCTCCTTAGCCTCAAAAAGACTATTCAATTATAAGCTTCCCTAAAATAAGTAGCCAATGCGAGACTTACACACCCATTTCTACCTTTAGATCCTACTCACTCTCTGTTGCTTATTCATATTCCCAATGTGGGATTGGGGTGGTACACATTGAACCAAAACTTTAGGTTTCTTACACACCAAAAAGAGAATAAAAATCCGGTACCCAGCCCAAATCCGATACACACCATCATATCTTTTCTTGGAGGGATATAGTACAATCATGCTATGCATGGCCATAGTCACTCATTGCTCTCATGGGTAGCACCTCTTTCAGTGCTTGCTTATCTCAAAAGAAAAATTATGGATACCTGAAGTCCCAAACATAAAAAACAACTTGACCTTGTAATTAGCAGATCATTAGCAGATCACTACAGATGAGATGTCATTGGCTTCCATTTGGTATATCACATCCCATAATTGACATCAAACAGAGGGAAAAACTAAGCAGATGCAACAACATTAACACTAAAATTAAAATAGTGGCTTCTTATTTGTTTTTTTTCTTACAAAAAAAAAAAAATTGTTTGCCACTAAAACAATAAACTGATTTAGTAATCCTGTGTACTTGAACTTTTGCCTATCCTTACGATCAGTAAAATCTTATTTACCAATAAAAAAAATAAACTGATTTAGTAATGATGTTAGAAAATATACCCCATGGAAACTCTTTGTTGCGAATGTGCAAATATGGGTATGGCTGCAAACATAGACATATCAATAGAAAATTGGATAATGTCACATGAAGAAAGGAATTGAGATTGAATGTAAAATGAATGGGAAAAATCCGATAAAACCATTGCACAAAGTAACTAGCAGAACCTTCAAGCAAGTTATAAATAATAATTCTGGTTCCATGTTTAATCTAAAAATTGTTCAGGCATCTTCCATGGATCAGATGTAACAACAACAGTCAGAGAAGTCAGATGGGTAAAACAGAAAGCTTACAGGAGGCTCCTCATAGTGGGGATGGCCCTTTGATAGGTTATAAATGGCCAAAACGGTACATGTTGCAATGCCAACATATGTTATCTTTTCCCATTTTTCTGCCTCGCCTGTAAAGATTTTACATAAGTTGAAAGCGATTAGAATAAATAACAAAACTGAAAAAAGGTCATTAAGTATGTTGATTTTAAAGCTATATGTTGCCTCACCAAAGCACTGGAATGACAAGGAACTTAACGTTCACCCATTTTCAGCTGCATGTATTATCAACGGTCAAATAAAGCAAGCACGAAACCAACAACATAAGAAAAACTAGACCCTAATATCATACATGCTATCCCAAAATAAAAAGAACCTTAATTTATATCGAACAAAAATGCTAGAGTCACTGTCTCGATAATTTTTTTTGTTTTTTTTTTTTATATTTAGTGATTAAGGAAGTGTTTTTTAATGATGTTATGAATTTTTTTTAATTTTTTAATAATATTAAAAAATGAGTGAAAAATAATAATAAATAGAAATAAAAAAATATTTTTATTTTTATGGAAACAGGTCTTGTGCCGTAGCACTCTCTATTTCGAATTGAAATAGCAATTCGGAATCTTAGAATATCAGACCCTAACTAGTTGGGATAAACTCTTTCACATTATAAAATCAACTTTTTTTTGTTTCGAATTTCATAATAAGAGGAACTCAACTAAACTATAATTTTATTCGCAATCTCAATTCCTTTCTTTTTCCCTAATTTCCTCGACAAATGATATTTGGGTCCAAAAACATTAGGCAGAAAAAACCCAAACCTTTTAAAATCCGATACACGATACTCGAAACCTAATTAATTACAATCCCCGACCCAGACCATAGCTCGCCATTTCTTCAGCTACATTCGCTGTTTCGGTTTTGAATTCGGAAACCCTTTTTAGTTTTTCTAGCTGTCAAAATCCAGTTCTTCCAGGTTCAAGCGGGTTTGTGGACGAATTGGCGGACGAAGCTCACATGGAACTGCTGCTGCAGACTAAAGAAAGAAAGAAAACGAAGAGAAGACTTCCCCTTCGTCCGTCTCCCCTCTTCCAAATCCCATATTAGCAACCCAAGATTCGCTAGTGGTGCTCTCTCGTTCCTCCCTCTACTGCAGCTTGGCCAGTCTCTTCTGCGTGCAACCCACATTCGAGATTTTTCCGGGGACCACAGTCTTTGTCGTCAAATCTTTGCCGTCATCTTCTAGAAGAACCACTGTCTGCAAGGGTAAGGTGTCATGTTTTCTTTCTTTGATCGAAGCTGTTTGGCTTATGTTCATTTCCCTCATCTCTACTGCTGTCCACTTCTTTTATCCCTATCACTGGGTATTCCCTTGCGTAGCCGATACTTGTGAGTTCTGTTAGTTCTATCACTGGGTGGTGTGTGTCCTTTTCTATGGAAATACACATATAAAGCTTAAATGCACTCCGGATGTTTGATAAAAATTTCAAGACACACGTTGAAAAAAATACGATAGGAGATTACAAAACTGATTATGGGGGTTGAAAATAAAATTTGGAACAATGAGGTGTCTTGGGGTGGCTTGAATGGGAATGCTTCCATACATAATGTTGGAAGCAGTTCATTTAACTATATTGTGCCCAATTGAACTGACACTTCTCTAGGCACAAGTAAGTTGATGTCGTTTTGAGATCTTCCCTTCATATCAAGAAGGGGTAGACTGTCGATTGGCTTTCTACTCTGTTATGTGTGTTGTGTTGTTGCTTTGCGTTTCGGCTGTTAGGCTGTAGAAGCTATTTACTTTCTTGCCTTTCTTTGTACGAATGGGTGCGAGTGATATGAGGTCCCAATTGCTATTCCGAAAAGCAGGTCAGCCTTCTTTTATAGCCAGAGTGGGTGTCCAAATACACATAACATGCTTCTAGTTCTTCAACAACTGCCACACCCGCCTTTGAAGAGTCCCAAATAATTAGGATTAAAGACTTAAGGCTAAGTTAATTTACATATAAACAATTTGTATGGAAAAGCAATTGGAGGCCTAGAATTACTCGCCATGACATGCTAACTTCGCAACTTTATTATTACTTTTTTAACAAAAGTATATATATTTTAGAAACAAAAGTAACAAACAATTGGGGATTCACTTTTCTTTTTCCATGCATAAATACATAACAAAAATTAAAGATGCAAGTAAAAGACATGGAAATGCACCAATAGTAGTAGTACCTTATCATCACAAGTGGGGGACATTATCTATATCTATGTGATGATGTGTTGAAAGTTGGTGGTGATTCAAAACCTGAAAAATTAGGTCATGGTTCAATAACTTAAACGATATTGTTGGATATTGGAACCCACATTCCTTCCTTCCTTCCTTATCTTGCTCCATTGCCCTCCCTTTGGCACATGGAACGCACATTTTCATTACTTGGCTGATGGCTCAGCATCTTTCTTGTTCACTTGCTCTGTCTTCCATTGTCGTTCACATGCATGCCATTAATTGACATTCAAGTCTTTTAATTTGTGTTGGTGCTTCTTGTTGAAGCTGTTCTGGAGGCATGCCAATTTTATTTTGGGCTTCTGTTCTCTTTGCTTCTTTGAGTGTTCTTCAACTTCTCTAGATGATTTTTATTATTCTAAAATATTGATAAATAATCTCTAGATGGGGAAAGGGAAAGAGCACGCATCTCCTACAACACCTCCTACCACAGATCCATCAACAGATCCATCAACTCAGGTATTCAGAATATTATGTAAAATTCAATTATTTGCTCATTATCATGACATGGTTGACATCTTAGATGATACCAAGACCATTTTATATATATTTTTCAACACCTCTTAACACAAATCCATCAATCAATCCAGCAACCCAATTATTTTGAATATTAATTCGACATCATAGTTATATTAATGTCTATATTTATTAGAACATCTTTGGTTAATTGTCATTATTGATCTATATTCCAGGTGATACCAATGTCCTTTTATCCAGATTCCTCAAGCTATATGCATGAGGGCCATGCACCAATGCCACATGCTTTGTTACCACCCTTCTTACCTCATCCTGATGCCAACCCATCTCCATGGACTTGTCAGGTGATGAGTTCATTCTTTAAGTAATGTTTGTATTTTTCAAAATGATTCTATTGATTTAAATATGGATTTTTATTGTTGTAAACTGCAGGGAAATCTTGCATCGGGATTTCAGTCATCAGTTAGCTCTCTGATTGGTTTAAACTCTGCAAGCTCAAGCCATGAGAAACCCAGTCAAGAGCCGAAACCTGACTTGGGGGAGGTTGAAACTTTCTGTACGCCCTTTGAATCCAAAGATGACGATGAGTCCAAGACACAAAATACAGTGCATACTGAGGGGGCCGATATCATTGAAGAGCCAAAGTTGGGGATGGTGTTTAAATCTGAAGAAGAGTTAGTTTCTTATTATAAAAAATATGGGAAACAATGTGGTTTTAAGATAATGACACAAAGGAGTCATAGGTTTGAGGATGGGAGGCTCAGATATGTTACGCTAGGTTGTGCTCGTGGTGGGAAGGCACGGAACCGGACGTCAAATGTCGCAAGGCCACGTCCGACATCAAAGACAGACTGTAAGGCAAGGATAAATGCTACGTTTATTGAAGGGGTGTTGAAGGTGTTGACTGTTCACAATTCCCACAATCACGGCCTAAATCCACAAAAGTCAAGGTTCTTTCATTGCAATAAAGAAGTGAGCGAGTCTGTTAAGAGAGTGTTAGATACAAGTAATCAGGCTGACATAAGAATGAACAAGAGTTTTGCCTCTCTTGTGCAAGAAGTGGGTGGGTTTGAGAATCTGCCATTAAGTGAAAAAGAATGTCGTAATTACATTGACAAGACATGTCACCTTCAACTCGGGAAAGGTGGTGCTGGAGCACTCTGTGAGTATTTTGCTAGGATGCAATACAAGAATGGTGGATTTTTTTCACTGATGGATATGAATGATGATGGGAGGTTGAGGAATGTTTTTTGGGCAGATGCACGAAGTAGGGCAGCCTACAAATATTTTGGTGATGTCGTCACATTTGACACCACATATTTGACAAACAAGTATGGAATGTCGTTTGTACCGTTTGTTGGTGTAAATCACCATGGCCAGTCAATTCTTTTGGGGGCAGGATTGATTTCTAGTGAGGATACAGAAACGTTTACATGGTTGTTTCAGACTTGGTTGAACTGTATGGATGGTGAAGCTCCGAAAGCTATTATTACGGATCAAGATAGAGTTATAAAAAATGCAATTGCGCTCGTCTTTCCAAATAGCCGACACAGATTTTGCTTATGGCACATATTGAAAAAAGTACCTGAGAAACTTGGCTCACATGATGGATACAAAACAGGGTTGAAAAGTCATTTGTTAAAGTGTGTGTATGACTCTCAAACAATAGAGAAGTTTGAAAAATGTTGGGAAGTCTTAATTACGACGTACAACTTGCAGGAGAATGCGTGGTTACAGAGTTTATACGCTGAGCGTACGTATTGGGCACCAGTATTCCTAAAAGAGATTTTTTGGGCTGGAATGAGTACAACCCAACGAAGCGAGAACATAAATTCTTTATTTGACGGCTATGTTCATGCTAGGACAAACTTAAAAGAGTTTGTCGATCAGTTTGATAATGCTTTGAGAAAGAAGATTGAAAATGAAAATGGGGCGGACTTTCACTCATTCAACACCACAATTCCAGTCGTCTCTGTTTCTCCAGTTGAAAAGATATTTCAAGACATATACACTAACTCTAAATTTAGAGAAGTCCAACAAGAAGTAATAGGGATGCTTGGTTGTCTTCCAACTCTACACCGTCAGGATGGTGTAATTGCAATGTACCATGTAGAAGATGAAGTCCGTGTTGATGACTGCATCAAGGAGTTGATCCAAAATGTGTACTTTAATGAGGCTGAATGCGAGGTGAAATGTTCATGCGCCTTGTTCGAGATGAGAGGGATATTGTGTAGACATGTATTAGCCATTATGAGAGTTAAAAAAGTTCGTTCGGTACCAAAAAAATATATATTAGATCGATGGAGGAAGGACATAAAAAGGACATACACTCTTATACGAAGTAGTTATGACGTAGTTGATGCGAGACCAGAAGTGAGTAGATATTCACGTATTATTAAGGTATGCTGTGACGTTGCTACAAATGCAGCGTCATGTGATGAGCATGCTGAGGATATGATAGATAAATTATATGCGATGAACGAAGTCTACTGCACCAACAAGTCGCCTCATCAAACTTGTTCCAATGTTGCAGTTACACTGGGTTGAAAGTGTCATTGATCTTGTTTAATTACTTTACACTCAAGTATGGAGTTACAATTTTAACTGTTAGATTATGTTCACAAAGGCAACTTGGAGACGAGACAACCAAAGCTTTATGGAGCTATAGAAGGGGAATCTGGTTTTCAATCCCAAGGATAATGTCCATATGGAGCTTTTCTTTGGACTACAGGTATCTTTAGGACATGCTTTTTTTTTCCCTTAGTGGAACTTAAATGGAAAATTATTTCAATCCCTCATATATATTGCTCTGTTTTTTCTGCAGAAATAATTATGTTGAACCAAGGGTGGGATTGGACAACACTGTGGACACGTGCAGGACTAAAGATTTATGGAAATACTTTCATTTGATGGTTTTGTCTTTTGTTGGTGTATTTGTTTACACTCAAGTTAGAGAAGTACAATGCATTGTTTATGTTTAAGCTTGGAAACTAAACAGGTGTATTTCATTCCATGGTTGAGATTTTGAGTTGTAAATGTTAATTAATATTTGTAAAGTATGGAGTATGTTACAGGCATATGCAATAGAATGAGATGCTGCTTGGGCAGTCCAAACTATATTTTGTTAAAGCTAAATCAGGGACTTGAATGAATTCTGATTATATGAAATGAGTGTAGGAAGTTTTCATGAAATTTGTGGATGGTCTCTTTTTGCCATGCAATATGCCATGATCAGTCTATTTTTGCAGTTGAATCTCCCATTTATAAATATCGAGAGTACTAATGTGCATGCGTTTTTTCAAAATAATCGATCTATAACACCAATGACTAAGGTAAAAATGATAATTTTCTCACAAAGATCACACTTCCCAATATCGATGTGCATGCATCGTTTACAAGAAAGTTCACATCTAGTCAGTCGAGGTTATATACAACAAAGGCCACAAAAGTATATACAAAATACCCTCCAGTAATATAGTTTCATTATGACATTATGAAATATAATGAAATTAATAAAGAAATAATCCAATACACACGAAGTAGTGTGCGTTTACATTGAATGTCTGATTGTTGTTTTTGAATATCAAGTTAGTCATTATGAACTCTCAACTCCCTCTTTACAATCTCTTCCTCTCTTTTTCGAAACTCTTCCTTATTCTTTAAAAACGCAATTTCTATATTCACAAGTTCTTTTTCTCTTTCCTCACTGCGATCTGCCCATTTGAAATAGTTACAATATGGTACGCCTTAATTATAAACAAACAAACGACATGCATGTAAAATATCAAACTTTTGTAAAAAACCAAATGCACGTCAAAGTAATAAAAAAAATTTTTTTAACCTTTGTATTGTACTTTGAACACCCAAAAAATGATCGCCCCTGATTTCTTGGAGTATTCGATGTTCTAAGTGAAGCAGGCTTCCCACAGGTGCACATTGGGTTGTTCGTTGAAGAACGATTAAGAAGAGAAGATGAAGAAGCTGACGATGACAATAACATCCTAATAAAGAAGAAGGCTTCAACAAACATGTTCCCAATATAGAACCCATAAACAATATCAACAAATCAACTAGAGAATATAAAAAATCTATGCCAACCAAATGCACACATTAGGCAACTCAATATATAATCTTTTTAACAAGAAATATACATTTGTTCAGCCACATCAGCATATTACCAAAAATTTGCAACAATTCAAAAATAGATCAATTCTATATACAATCCAGTTTTATGGCTTTTTAGTTTCTTGCACATGGATTCATAAAATTTATTTAGGAAGCTCTTGGTACATTTTTCTACTCAAACAAAATACGTAAGTTTTCCCATCACTAACATAGAAATAAAACAGAGTATGAAAAGGAGATCAAGATGCATGGAAGGATGTTGAAAATCAATAATTCACATAGACACAAACTCAGAATCATTTTTATAACAGTTTCAAAAACATTGGCTTCTGAAATCAAGCTCAGAATCACATAGACAAAATCAAGCTCAAAATCATTTTTAAAACAGTTTCAAAAACATCCATAGCATTGAGACATGACCTAATCTGACCTAAGAAAAACAAGCATGTTCTAATATAATGCAAACAACATTGCATCATCATCTACTAAACCATTGGACACGTTTTGAGATTAAGACAAGTTCAAACCAAATATAATATGGTTTTGGGATTAAGACACATTTTCAATTTTTTCAATAATTAAGAAACACAAATCTCGTACCAAGAAAGTAGATACATACCAAAACTAACTTTTGAAATCTGGTTTTTGATCTCGTACCTAGGTATGTATGATCAAAAACTAGGTTTGAAGAACCAGATTATGATAGGTATAATCAAAATTAATTTGGTTTCAAAAGTTATGATTGAAAGTATGATCATACTTATCATAATCTGGTTCTTAAAACCAATATGATCGAAATGAAATGTCTACACAATAAGTAATCATAGGTATGTATGATCATACCTACCAAAACACGATATGATAAAACCTAAGAACTAGATTTGGTTTTTAATACATAACACGATATGAAATTGTGCCAGAAAAACCAATACACGATATGAAACTTTATACATGATAATACATGATTACTTATTTACACGATTACATTCATCTCAAAACTAGAAATTAAAAACCTAAGTAAATACCTATTAGATCAAAAACCTAAATTCAAAATTTAACTTTTGAAAACTACAAAATCAAAATATATCCACAACAAAAAATTAATCAACTACATAATTATTGAAACTACTAGTGAGAGAAGGAGAGGGAGAGAGAGACAGAGAGAGGGAGAGGGGGAGAGAGAGAGACCTGTGATTGAGAACGAATACACGTTCGCCTCGATGACAAATCATGGAGAAGAGAACGACGGCTTAGGATTAGGGCTCGGACTAAAAAATGAGGGTTAAACGAAAGAAGAAGAGGGCGATGACTTTAGGGTTCATAATAAAAAATTGAAACTTTTAGGTGGAAGAGAGAATGAGAATCAATGGCCTGAAGAGAAGATAATGGAGGAGTCTAGGTACAAAGAAGGCACATGGAGAAGAGAAGCAAAGAAGAGAGAATGCAAAACTGTGTGTTTCTTCAGAGATTTTCATTGAAGTTCAGATCCTGCCCAAAACTCATTCACATCAAGTAAAACCAAAACGAGTCGTTTCATTAAACCATTCCGTGTCAATTTCGGTCGGTGTACTTCGGTGCACAAATTCGCCTAAAATAAGAGTTTTCCTTCAACAGAAGTGTAGTCTGAAAAGGGGTGGCGACATGACACTCAATCCAAAACCAATGCGATACAAAATTATCTGGTATAGATTTGATGTTAATGGGTTCAGATCAAAACGGGTTAGCCGTTAATACTTGATTTATAAATGGGTCATTAACGAGTCAATCCGCTTAACACGAAACTCACAGTTATGACCCGTTTAAATTTTTACTCACAATCACAATTTTATTTTTATTGAATTGTAATATTGATATTTTTCAATATCTTATATTTTTATTATTGGGATTGTAATTGTGAATTTATACTCATATTTGCTAATATTTAGATTGTAATATTTTTTTATCATAAGTTAAAATCTGAAAAATATCGATATCTTTTATTAGTGGGTAATCTAATTATTATTTTTTTAGATCTTGTGGCTATTAATAAATATAGATTAAATTTTATGTGAAATTATGTTAATCTTGTCAAATGAGTTATGCAGATTAGTTCAACACATTTACATAAAACGGATTTAAATGAGTCATGTCATATTGATTCATTTCTAATTAATTATTAAACAATTCAAAATGAGTGACACGAAATGACTCATTATATATATGGATTGGGTTAGGATTTGAAGATCTAACATGTTTAACTTCACGGTTCAGGATTGAGCCATATAGTTAAATATCTATGACTTAACACAACAAGAACACGACCCGCGAATATGAATTGTCACCCCTAAGTCTGAATAGGTTACCAATTGATGCTCAAATTCACTTTACAATAAAATGGTAAAACAACCGTATAATCTAAAGTTCTAAACTACAACATCATGTAAATTTAATTTTATAAAATCTTTTTAAAACTAAAATATTTCTTAAATTATATTCTTATTCGTTTATTAAATAAACTTGTTCCATAACATAAAAGTTAAAATCCATTATTCAACCTTATATTAATTTATATGTAAAAACTCGATTCGACTCAATTAATATTTACAAAATAATTTTTCATAAAACTCGAGTCAACTCGTGTACTTAGTTGTATATATTATAATACACACATTATATTTATATAATATATTAGATATGAAGTAACAATATTTATAATATTATATTGATATAATTTTGAAACTTGACCAATATTTAAAATTTAAATTTTGATTCATTATGTTATTTATTATTCATTATTTTTACATTGAGAAAATAAGAAATTTAAAATAATTTTCTAGTCAAACTTAATCAAGCTCGGTTAAGCACTCGGCTCAATTACAATTCAAAGTTCGTGTGAAGTTCATAAGGCCTCATTTGTTTTCACAATTCCTTTCAACTCATCACATCTCATTTCATTTAATCATTATAAGTTTTTCAAATTCTTACACAAAATAAAATAAACAATTCAACTTTTTTCAAGTCTTGTTTTTTTTTTCGCAGATGAGATTAGTTGTAATTAAAGTTAAAAGTTGAATAAAATATTATTAGAATATATTTTTTAATATTATTTTTGTTTTAGGATTTGAAAAAATTGAATTGTTTATTTTATTTTGTGTAGAAATTTAAAAAAAGTTGTAATGATTAAATGAGATGAAATGTGATGAGTTGAGAGAAGTTGTGAAAACAAACGAGACCCATAGTTAGTGTTATAGCTAAGATGTTAGGCCTTCTAACAAGTTGAAAATGAGTTTCGAGCTTAATGTTAGAGCTTAACTCATATACAAGATATGGGAGAAGTTTGGCTGAGAGGAAGAATTTGTAATGCATGTGCTATGGGAGTGCTCTGCAGCAAATAATGTCTGGGCAAATGGTTTAAGTTGGGTTCAAAAGTGGAAAAGGGAAAGAGGTGATTTTTTGTTGCTATGGGAGAAGTTGATGGGAGCCCTTGAGAAAGTAAAACTAAAAGAGATAGTTGTCCAGTTTAGAAAAGTTTGGTTGAGAATGAACACTTTTTATTTTTAAAATAAGACTCACTTGTCCAAAATAATTGTTATCAATAGCAATTGAGACCCTAGAGGACTTTAAACAGGCAAACAAAAGGCAAACAACAGAAGCCCAACATATTGTAAATACAGTTAATAAGGCAAGTTGAGTTAGACCTATAACAGAGTTTGTAAATGTGAATTGAGATGCATCTTTGGATATGAAGAAGAGGGGAATGGGGATGAGAATGATTATTAGAGATGAGAATGGAGAGGCATTGCTTGTAGCTTGTGACAGTAGGATGAATGTGCAGACAGCTGACATAGCAGAATTTCAAGCTTTGTGGAAGGCATTGCAAGTGTGCAATGAACTCGATATTCAAAAAGCTATATTCAAAGGAGATGCAAAGGCAATCATAATGGCTGTGAAGTGTGAAGAAGAAAATATGTCTTACTTTGGTCCTTTAATTGATGACATTAGGAATGTATTGAAGAGTAGGAAAGATGGGTTTTTACAGTTTGATTATAGAGACAAAAAAAAACATTGTTGCTCATGGCAAACGCTGCCTTAAACTTTGTTGAGGAAAAAGTTTGTATAGAAGAAGTTCCAGATTTCATTGTAAATAGTTTGAAAAATGATAGAAGATGTATGCAAGAAAGTCATATATGAAACATTGAGGTTTTATTCAAAAAAAAAAAAACTCATATACAAGCTAAGCTCAAGCCAAGTTTTAAGATATTTGAGCCAATTTTTTTTGTTTTTTAATAATAGTCCGGATCACATGTACAATAGTGATCCGTCTCCGAATTTATTCAAAGAAAAAAACCTCACTTTGTGGCAGAAGAAAACCTTGGCTACATACAACCAAGAACCAAACAAATCAACAATGAATAAAAAAAAAAACAACAAATCAAACCACAACCCAATCGACAGCAAGCACTATCTTATTTGAGCCAAGTTTAGACGGTTTCAACTTGCCTAAACTCAACTCGAATACAACCATACATGCTGCTTGAGTTTTGAACTTGGGTCAAGTTCCTTTGTTAAATTTATCAATCATATGCGTTTCTCTCCTTGAGTTAGTGTTGAAATCTAAGAGCTTTAAATTAAAGATTCGATACTTAAATAGGCTGACTATAGTATTTATTGCTACTCTCATAATTTTTTCAGGAAATAATAAATATTTAATAAATATCCTTTGTTAATAAATATTCAATGTCCTTTGTTAATAAGTATTTAATAAATACACGCTAGTTGAGTTTTTGAGTTCCTTTGTTAAATTTATCAATTATATGCATTACTCTCCTCGAGTTATTGTTAAAATCTAAGAGCTTTAAATTAAAAATACGATACATAAATAGGCTGACTATAGTATTTATTACTACTCTCATAAAAATTATAGGAAATAATAAATATTTAATAAATGTCCTAAAGTGAATCATCAAGTTAAGTTCTTGCAGTTTTTATAAGAAGTTGAGTAGATTTGTTGTGTATTTTAAACCGTTTATAATATTAATTTTTATTACAAAAATACAATTCTAATATGAAACGGGTATCTGAAAAATCAAATCCATGATTTGCAATAAAGGCAAGTCTCCAAAACCATTGCTCTTGACAGAAGTGATATTGATGGTAGCTACAGGTCTCCTAAAACTGGTTTTCTTGTTAGTTGCCCGTTTGGATAGTGAAATGAAATGAGATGGTTTTAGATAAAATTTAAAAGTTAAATACAATATTGTTAGAATATTATTTTTTAATATTATTATTATTTTTATATTTGAAAAAGTTGAATTAGGATTTGAAAAAGTTGAATTGTTTATTGTATTTATGTGAGAATTTGATAAAATTGTAATGATGAGATGAGATGAGTTGAGTTGAGTTGAGTTGAGTTGAGATGAGATGCTTTCAATCCAAATGGGGACATGCCTCCTTTCATAAGACATAAAGGCAATTAATTGCATACTTCAGTCTGATTCCAGAATCCAGATAGGTCAACAATTAATCTCACACATGCACAGCAACTTTTGTTGGATTTTTATCGTTCAGAAGGCTGTATGAATACTAATTTTGCTTATACAGAACCAGCTGAGAGCCTGAGCCTTTCTAATGGAAAAAACTGAATCAGAAAGAAAAGTAACTACTGACATAATTTGACAACGAGATGGGCAAATGCAAATTCAGGAATCACTCAGTCTATGAAACAATAAATTGTTAGAAATAAGAGAAGCTAGTGTCTCAACCGCTTCTCTAGATTTGAAAAACCTTCAAATACCAGAGAAAATGTAGCTCCGACCCTTGACACGATCATTTTATATCTGAGGTTCTTAATAGTGCCTGACATTGTGTTTCACCCCTTTTTTTTATTTTCACTACAATGTATAACCGAATATAGAGTTTTCTTAATTCTTTGGTCTGTGACCAAGGGTTTATTTTTGTCACAAGAATTCTTCAACAATCACCTTGGTTAAATAGAGTATGAGATAATATTACCATAAAAATTGTCATTGCAAAAGACATTTTGAAGATTTTTTCTCATGGGTTTTATTACTGGCAACATCTTACATAAAGATGCAGAGATGCAGAGAAGAAGAGAGTGACTCAATGATATCATATAAATCTCAAAACCCATAACAAAATACTGCTAATCCAGACTCTCTTCCATCAACTTATTCAGAATAACAGAGATTAATGGCCTACGGTGCAGCCTTTGGGTCGGAGAATGGGAAATCAGAAGCTCCACCAGAGTTGGCAGCGACAGATGGCGCAGAACCCTGGGCCAGACGCTCCGCTATGTTCTTGAGTACTTTTCCCCTAAGTTCTGCCATTGCAGCATGCTGGATCTTCAGCTCCTCAAAACTGAGTTCCTCAATTGGAGTAACAAACCAGCTGCTTACCTGGCCTTCCTTCTTCATCTGCTCTAGTTTCTCCCCTCGTTTCTTTTCAGCTTCCAATTGCTCAAGCAGATCAGAATATTGCTTCTTCAGATCACAAAGGACTCTCTCTTGGTGAGCCTCTGCTTCCAGAATTGAAGCAGCATCTGGCTTCCCACGGTGGCCAAGCATGTTTATTACATCCTCAACAGAGTGATGACCAAAGGAGAACATCCCACCAGGAGAGAAGATGATATCGTCGGTCTCAACAGCACATATGGTACAAAGTTCACCGGCCTTCTTGAAGAGGCCAGATCGTCGTTTTGAGAAAGAAACCTGCCGAGCATTTGCTCCTTGCAGCGTCTTCTTTTGAGTCTTTTTGCAGCCCATGTTCATCATACTTGCACTTTACAGAAGTACTTGAAGAGCGATGGGTCTTGAGAAATTCCGAGGAGGGATGCTGGATTTATAGGGCTTTGATGCCTTAACCAACCCTCAAACCTATTTAATTCTCATTTCTGACCAGTTGTCCACATTTCTTTCCATTTATTATCCCTGTGATATGAAATTATGAGAGAATCTTATCATTCCTGTGGATAAATAATGACAGTTCCAAATATCGTATGTTCTTAATTCGCAAGGGGAAAAGTATAATTGAATGTTAGTAAGTAGGCTGGAATATGAGTTAATTCCTCAATACGCCTACAAAGTTATTTAAAGAGATGAGTAATGCCAATCCATTTATTGAAACTTCTCATTTACTATTTTGGAAGTCTCAAGCATAACAAATGGTTCAAAGAAATGATATTTGCAGTCCTAGGATATGCAAGCCCCGTGCACGCCCTTTGAAAAAAGTGGGTGAATTTGGGACCCACATGAAAAATTATTTTTTTAATGGCAGACCCCACTTTTTTTCAAAGAGAGTGCGCGGGACTTGCACGCTTTATGACTGTCTAGCATTACTCAATCTTTTTATAGGTAAACTTAAATTTTATAGATAATAGTAATATATCAATATGCACCAAGTGCACGGGGCATATACAAGAGAAAGCACCTAGTTAAGAACTAAAAAAGATAAAAGAAAGACATGGAGACTTGTAAGTAAGAAAAAAAGACATGGAGACTTATAAGTATGGAAAAATAGTTAGTCCAAGAAAATCAATAGCTATTGGTCACAAAAACAAAGTATGAAAAAAAGACTTCTAATTTCATCCATTGATTACAAATGACTGATAAATTAGAATGTATCATAGTTATGATAACAGGGATACTCTATTCAACTCATCCTAGGACACAAAAAAACCGTGAAAACAGTTCATATACAGTAATTTAATGCTTCATGCTCATCTTGAACAACCAGAGTTGTGAAATTCCTTAATGAAAAAAGTTATTTTATTATGAGCTTTAAAAAAGGTAAGAAAATAAAAACCAGAAAGATAGATAATCTTTCTTGCCTCCATTAATTATCTAGAGTTGTTTTGATATTTCTATACTCTGGTAGCTGAAAAGAAAACCTAAGCACTGGCAAACCACGTGCCATCAGATTGTGATATGGAATTAGCAAGGCAGGTTTCATGTCAATCAAGCAGTGGTTAGCCCGAAATTCTGAAGGATTTGCAATCACGTGAAACTAATTTTTCAAAGATTATAAATGCCTTTCCTTGCTTGGAAAAGCCTTCCTTTTTCAAACAAATGGTCCTGGAGTTCCTTAAGGCCTTAACCTCCTCTTATAACTCATATTTTCGAGGCCCCTCAACATCTGAAACAGGGAGAAATGTATTATTCACTGCCCCCACGAGTGTAAGGATCCATGAAGTTTTTGTGGTGGTCTCCAATGTACCAACGTATATAAGTTGGATCCAAGTTCGTTTTGGTTAGATTTCCTTCACCCTGGAAACAATGTCCGTGGACCAGCATTTTGCCAGAAAAGAATATATATATATATATATCTTTCAAGAATTATTGTATAGAGAACAAGCACAGCCTAGGTTTATAAACAGACAATATATGCGTGGAATTTCAACAAACCCTGAAGGTTAAACTTCAGTGTTGTTTTCCATGTTGGTTCATTTACTGACTTTGATTAAGTTGTTAAAAACAATGAAGAACCATTTCTGCCTCGGATTTATTGACTCCATACTTACAAATAGAGCGAGAGAAGAGACAAAGAGCTTTTTTTCCTTTCAAAAAACAAATTATACTGATAAGAAGGCACTTGTTAGTTTTTTTTAAACACGTCCAGTATGACTACACCCAAGGATTAACAACCTACTTGGTATCCTAAGTTTGAGATGACAGATTCAAACTAGATGAGTTGGGATATTTTAGCCTTCTTATATAACCTGAGGCTTTTATTAAGGCCAATCTAACTTTTTTTCCCTTGGACTAAGCTGACTGGACCAACGTAAATTGGCCTCATACAATACAATTTCTACTCTCCGTACATTATTGGTTGTATAGTTCTCTTTTACCTTTAGAGCCATTATCCAATCTTCACCAATTTGCATCACATTTGCTGGGGCTGAAGAACTCACCTTTTTAAGAAGAGACCAAAGTTATCAAAGTTTTCTGATAGTACCAAGGAAAGAAAGAGCGGTGCTGTTTGCAAGTAAAGTCATCTTAAGTGGCCATCCTTAGAAGTTCATTCTCATTATTTCTTCGAAATTATAAAACTAGGATAGAATAAATGTTAAGAGGTTATGTACGAAATACGCCAACTCCATTATATCAAATGCCATACATTAACTCATTAGCAAATGCACAACAAAAAGAAGGATGATGCAAAGATAGTAAAATTAAAACTTTTAATGCTGCACATTACACCTTCATTAAAACCCAACTGTCAAGATTGTGCCACGTTACCTATTTTCGTTAATTTTAAAGGTTAGAATTGAAAGAGAATGCGAAGTGTAAATATTTTATAGTTGGAATGTCTAATGTGTCGGTTTTGGTAATTTGGGGCTTAAAGTGCAAAACCCTAATAGTGTGAGTCCACAATGTGCATTTTCTCCAAACGGTTATACTAATGGCTAAAACTATATGCCTAAACAATCTACGTCACATCAACAAACACGGCCAGCATGCAAGCCTAGAGATGACTTGTATGTGAGTGTGCATCAGAGTTTATGCATTCTTGCACAAGAACATTAATGGGGAGTCAAATTTTCAGTAGTTACTGTAATCAGCATCAACGACTTCAGGAAGGTCCCTCTAGGAATTGGAAAGATGCGACATGTCCGTCTCCAAAGTCAGATCTTCTTTTGTTGAGGCCACCTCTCTTACTAAAACCAGAACTAAACCATAAGGTGGGCTACCTTGGGATTTTAATTTACAAAGTGGAAACCTGAAGTACTTTGTCCCAATATCATCAACACAACTAGCCAAATCATTTCAGTGCCATTGTTATGTTGATGTAGTCCATGGTTGACGCCAAATCAAAGGCTTTATAAATGACAAGGACACCTATCTTATTTATTTAAGGAAAATGATTAGAAGAGAACACTTGTGATCAGATTTGACTTACATATTTGAACTCAGATCAATTTAAGTTTAGTCAAATTGCAACTTCCTCCAATACTTCAGAATTCAAAAAGAGACAAATGGCACGTATCAGCATCTTTCCTTGGGCTGATTTTGTTTTCCATGGTCAGTATCGGTCGACTGCATTTTGCTTATCGTTACCTCTGCCATTTTTGAATTAGCAAGTCTAGCAGTGAAACCCTTCAATTCAATACTCTCCAACGAAAATAATATTGAAGCTTATTCTTCTGCTGAATGATTTTGCTTTGTTCTATATTCTGCCCCGTTTGTGAGCTCTTCTTTCTGTTATTGCTAAAAAATTATATTAAACGACATATCTCTTCTAACATGATAATGATCCTGATAGGCGAAAGACTATAATTTCTCATCCCGGCTGAGACGTAATTTTCAATAAAAAAGACATCTTCTCGTAATTGTGGCCCAGTCAACAAACAAATAAACCCAAAAACGAAAAGTTCTTATGAAGAGATCACGTATCACAAGAAAGTCCAGAAAACACAAGAGCAGCCTGGAATCAAACTCGACCCACCGTAAAGAACTAAAAGAAAAACAACAATAAACATAGATTATGAATTCAAAGAAAAAAGTAATCAGGACGAAGAAAATAGTTTCATACGATCTATGTAACTACGTTATAAGCAGCGCAAAGCTTACATGAAATCGGAGATGTCAAAAGCATTCGGCAAGCCAGTAATCAAATTAAGCGACTTCCAAGGAACCCAGTAAGAAGAAGCCATTGGTAAGTCAGGCAACGGCAAGCAGGTATTCTGCTTGGTCGGTTCGTGTTCCATATTATGAGCTGCTTTCGGGCAAAACCAATCTCTCTCTCTATCTCAATTCGGACATTTTCCTGATAAAGAGTACCTCAAATTTGCCAAGGTCCGGGCCGCCCTACAGCGCTGTCAAAAGCGAGCTACAGATAGAGTTTTAGAGACGAGAACTAAACGACGTGTAGTTTACAGTCTTTGCCCAAACTTTCAATAGTAATAGAAATTAAAAAAAAATAAAAAGAGAAAAAAAAAATTAAAGCAGTTATGTGATGTAGATGATGGGTAGAATTTTTTTTATAAATAATAATCATATTAATATATGCATTGCATTATTTACCCAAAATTTGGCAAAATATGCGTCTTTTTTTTAAAGGAAAATAATAGTAAATTTCATAATTTTGCTCCCTCATTTTAATATTTAATTTTTTTAATTTCTTTATTAATGATTAAGGAAGTGACTATTAACACATTGGTGTATTTTTTTTATTTTTTTTAAATATTTAAAAATATTTTTAAAATGTGAAAAAAAGGAAAAAAAAAAGTGGCATTTGGCTTAGGGGCAACCAGCGGCAAAGTAGCAATACCCTTTACAGTACACACTATTCACATTGTATAATTTGATTTCAAAGATAAATTTTAAAATTTAAATCTTATATATCAAACCATATTATGTGAGTAGTGTCTCGTGTAAAAACTTCTAAATAGCATTACTCAATATAAAACTAATCATTAGATGTGTCTAATTAAAGAGTGAACTAACAAGATTAATCTATTTATTCATTATCATTGGTCTCACTCATTTGTTTTTCTTCCAATTAAAACTTTCTAATATGGACAATAATTTGTGAATATTTTTACTTATGTTGAGTATTTTGAACCACTAATGTTACTTAATTATCTAAAAAAATTTACTGTTTAAACGACTCTCTTGACGTTGCACCACCATGTGATGTCACATGGTTTATTAAAAAAACTAAATAAATATAAAAATATAAAAGACAGAGAGAATCTAAAAGTTTAATTTTCATCCTTTTATATTTTTAGACACTCTTTTTATTTGAATTTTTTTTTTTTTTAATAAACCACTTGATATTAAGTGGCGGTGTTACGTCAAGAATGTCATCTGAATGATAAGTAAGTTTTAAATGACTAAATAGCAATACTCATTTTTAATGGCTTTAAAATGAGTATTGCTAATGGTAAAATGAGGATAAACAACAACACCTCTTGCATCCCGAAACCCCGAGCCTTGCTCTTGGCTCACAAGCAGTTGAATCCAATTCCTTTTTATCTTTATTTTTATTTGTATGTGAATTTTCTCTTTTTTTCCTTGGAATTATATTTAACCCTCCGGAACCATTAATCCTTCTATTAAATAACCTTCAAAGTACTAGATACGTCTTTTGTTACACCAATTTGGAAGGGTTGTTAGAACGGTTGATGTGACACTACATGGCAACGTACCACTACCGTACTTGATATATTGTTAGGATCATGATCATTATCATGTAATTGTGTCAATTCATTAAAGTAATATCAATTTTATGTAATAAATATTTAATTAACATAAATTTATAAATTAATTGTAAAAGAGTTGTAAATTTATTATTTTCCTACCTTACCTATTATACTTATAATTTTCCAAACATAAATAATGCAAGCAATAAAAATCCAAATTGAATATTGTCATTGAATAACGTCTCCAACCATCAGTGATATCAAGCATCATCTCCTATCTTTCAAATATTGGAAAGTTAGGAAAATATATCGATCTTCAAATCGATGCACGCACAATCTAGTGCACTGGGCAGCAGCGACGCAAACCTATGGTAACATCCCTTTAATTTAGATTCCACCTTCCTTGTTGTCATTCTACAGTGGAAAAGATTCACCTCTTTCATCTGTATAATTATGTTTCTTTGCATTATGTTTTTCATTTCAGACAACTCTAGTTGTAATGGTTTTTCATTTATAATATTAGTAGTCAACTTGAGCAAAAAAAAAAAAAAAAGAAGAAGAAGAAGAAGAAAAAGAAAAGAGAAGAAGAAGAAGAAGATAAAAAAGAAAGGCATGTAATTGTCATTATTATGACTTTCCAACCTATGTGATACAAACTTGCCATTCATGCCTTGACAGCCAAGCATCAAATTATATACTTTTTACCATTTTGTTCCAAGATCTTAGTGCATTATAAAATGGTAATTAGAAAAGGTTGAATTTATGTTTTTTTTTTTTCAAATAATATTGCTACAACATAACATTTTTTTAACTTCCTTTTATCAGGTATGCTACAAAATATAGACTAAAGATTGATATTATATATATATATGTTGAATACTGCACTTTCATTCCATTTTTATTCTATTGTGATGGTGGGACATTATCCTTAAACTATTAAATTTGTTATTTTAAATAACAAGAATTAGTCAGCTTGTAGACGGATAGTATTAGAGTAATGCTACATATAGTCGAAGAGTGTGCAAGCATAGTACAGTCGCTTTGAAAAAAGTAGGATCTATTATTAAAAATTAATTTTTTTCCTGTGGATCCCGTATTTATTCTTTTTTTTTTTTAAATGATTATGCGATGCTTGCACACTCACGACTACAACTATCATCATAGTATTATATCAATACAACGTAATAAAAATGAGACGAAAGTGTAATATATAGCATAACTCTTCTTCCAACCAAAGTGCTAACAAAAGAGGAGTTGGTAGGCTTGCCATCTAATTCCTGAAGAATTAGGGGTTTCAATGATTTTGCATTGGGCCTCCAAAACGATTTCTAAATAGCATTCATACCGCAGAACTAGCAACCAAAAAGGTTTTTTGTTACACTAAGCATGCCATTGTTATTTCAACTCAACAAAGGCAATTAATGGCAAACCTCAGAGTCTCAGACTGATTCCAGATAGGCCAACAAACTTATGCTGGATTTCCATGGTTCAGAAAGCTGAATGGCTACTGATTTTGCTTAAACAGATGCTGAGCCTTTTTTTTATGGAAAACCAGAATCACAAAGAAAAGTAAATTCTGTAACAATTTGACAACGAGATGGCAAATGCAAATTCAATTAGTCTATGAAATTATTAATTCATAGTACTCAGAGAAGCTAGGAGCTCATCCGTTTCTCTAGATCTGAATGACCTTCAAATACAATAGAACATGAATCACTGCCATTTTCATATTTAAGGTTCAGAGCAGTACCTGATTCTGTTTCACCCCTTTTATCTTTTCACTACAATGAGCAGCAACATTACGCGAAAAACGAGTACCCAAGTGCCCATAATAGAACGTCGAGTTTTCTTTGTGCCTTGGTCTGTAACCAAAGGTTTATTTTTGTCACAAGACATTCTTCCACAATCACCTTGGTTGAAATAGAGTCTGATATTACCACCCCATTGTCACAGCAAAAGGCATTTTAAAGATCTTTTTCATGGGTTTTGTAATTGGAAAAGGAGCATCTTACATAAAGAAGATGTAGAGAGGAAGAGAGTGACTCAATGACATCATATAAATCTGAAAACCCATAACAAAAGACTGCTAATCAAGACCTCCTCCATCAACTTATTCAGAATAACAGAGATTAATGGCCTACGGCGCAGCCTTTGGATCAGTGACTGGGAAATCAGAACCTCCACCAGAGTTGGCAGCAACAGATGGAGCAGAACCCTGGGCCAGACGCTCCTCTAATTCCTTTAGTACTTTTCCCTTAAGTTCTGCCATTGCAGCACTCTTGACCTTCAGCTCCTCAAGGCTGAGTTCATCAATTGGAGCATAAAACCAGCTGCATCCCTGGCATTCCATCCTCATCTGCTCTAGTTTCTCCCCTCGTTTCTTTTCAGCTTCCAATTGCCTAAGCAGATAAGAATACTGCTTCTTCAGGTCACAAAGGACTCTCTCTTGGTGAGCCTCTGCTTCCAGAAGTGTAGCAGCATCTGGCTTCCCACAGTGGCCAAGCATGTTTATTACATCCTCAGCAGAGGGATGACAGGAGAACACCTTCCCACCAGGAGAGAAGATGATATTGGCAGTCTCAACCACACGTAAGGTACAAAGTTCACTGGCCTTCTTGAAGAGGCCAGATCGTCGTTTTGAGAAAGAAACTAACCGAGCATTTGCTCCTTGCGTCATCTTCTTCTGAGTCTTTTTCCAGCCCATGTTCATCATTTTTGTACTTTGCAGAAGTACTTGAAGAGCAATGGGTCTTGAGAAATTCTGAGGAACACTGGATTTATAGGGCTTTGATGCCTTAACCAACACTCACCTATTTAATTCTCATTTCTGGCCGGTCGCCCCCATTTCTTTCCATTTATTACCTCCGTGATATGAATTTATGAGAGAATCCTATCATTCCTGTGAACAGATAATGATAGTTTCAAATATCGTATGTTCTTAATTCGCAAGGAGAAAAGTATAATTGACTGTTAGTAACTAGGTTAGAATATAAACTTAATTCCGCAATAAGCCTACAAAGTTATTTAAAGAGATGAGTAATGCCCATTTATTGAAAGTCCTCATTTAATATCTTGAATGTTTTGAGCATAACAAATGGTTCATAAATCTTTTTATAAGTAAAGTTAATTTTTATTAATAATAGTAATATGCGTATCCAAGTACACGGGACATATACAAAAGAAAGCACCATTTTAACAAATAGAAACAGATACAAGAAGGTCACGGAGAATTAGTTCATTAAAATCTATAGCAATTTCCCGTAGAAACAAAGAATTCAAGGAGATTTCTAAGTTCATCCATTGATTACAAATGTGTCATAAATTAGAATATACAATAGTTCTGAATGCAGGGAGACCCTACTAAAGTGGTCCAACTCCTCCTTGGACCCAAAACACAAACGTGACAAGAGTTTATATACAGTAATTTTGATGCTCCATGTTCTTTGTGTGCAAATCTATAGCCAGACTTGAGACATTCCTTAATGAAATATGTAATCTAGTTATGTTTTAAAAAAAGGTAAGAAAATAAAAATCATAATAAGATAGATAATCTCTCTTTCCGGTAATTATTTAGATTTATTTTGATGTTTCTACATCCTAGTACCTGAAAATAAGACCCAAGCACTGGCAAACCTACACCATCAGATTGTAATATGGAAGTAGCAAGGCTGGTTTCATGTCAATCAAGCAGTGCTCAGACCGAAGTAAGGTTTGTAACCACACGAAATTAATCTTTTTCAAAGATTAAAAAAACCTTTCCTTGCTTGGAAAAGCCTTCCTTTTTCAAAACTAGTGGTCCTGGAGTTCCTTAAAAAGACTAGCCTGCTCTTATAACTTATAATCTATAGGCCCCTCAAATTCTGAAACTGTCAAAAAAAGTATTATTCACAGGCCCCATCAGTGTAACCATGGAATTTTTGCATCGGTTTCTCATGTACCAATGTACAAGTTTGTTTCGGTTAGAATTCCTTCAACCTGGAAAACAAGTTCCATGGACCAGCCATTTACCAGAAAATAAAAAGAAAAATCTTTCAAGAAATATGATACACATACAAACTCAGCCTAGGTTTAAAAACACACCAAACCCTGAATGTTAAACTTTAGTGTCATCTTCCATGTTGATCCATTTACTGTCTTTGATTAAGTTGTTAAATAAATTGAAGAACCATTCTGCCACGTGATTTATAATTTATTGACACCATATCTACAAACAGAGAGGGAGAGGGAGAAAGAGAAAGAGAGCTTGTTTCCATCCAAAAACTAAAGTGTACTAATAAGAAGGCGCTTGTTAATTACTTCTAATAGAAATAAAATAAAATTCAGTATGACTAGACCTAAGGATGAACAACCTGCTGGGTGGCCTAAGTTGGAGATAACAGACGAGTTGGGATATCTTAGCCTTCTTATATAACCTGAGGATTTTATTGAAGCTAAGCTGACTGTTTTATTTCTTGGACTAAGCAGACTGTACCAGTGTAAATTGGCCTCATACAAAATACAATTTCTGCTCTCCATACATTATTGGCTGCATAGCTCTCTTTCACCGTAATAACCATTATCTGGTCTCCACTAACGTGCTTGACAATTGCTAGGGGCTGAAGAACTCGCCTCTTTAAGAAGAGACCAAAGTTATCAAATATTTCTAAGAACATTGTGCTCAAAGATATTGAGCATCCCTTGATCAATCTGATAGAACCAAGGAAAACAAAGAGTGGTGCCATTTGTAATTCATCTAACTGGTCACTGTTAGTTTTCTTCTCATTATTTCTTCACAATTATAAAACCAGTGTCATACATAATTCATAAGCAAATGCACAATAAACAGAAGGATGATATAAGGCCTGCGAAAGAAAAAATGCTTTCCCTGAGAAGTGCATGGCTGAGAAAAATTAACAACACCACTAAATCAGCACCCCCACAATTGTTTTTAGTCATATCCCCTAACCACAACCAATTATTTAAAACCATGTAAGAAAAAAAATAAATAAATAAAGCTCTGAGCCTCTGACCATGGGTTGGCAGTCTATTTGTCAATTGCAAGTAAAAAGTTCCATGTTGACAATTTCAAATGATGATTAGCAGTAAGGAGAATTACATTCTGCACCCCAAATTACCACCATTTTTTTCAGCTTATACTTTAAACCATCAAAACTGACAATTTACACCCTATATGTCTGAACGGACAGATCTTGTCAGAGGGTGCAAACTTTCAAAATTCCATAGTTTAGTTTATGGTGTAAATTGTAAGTTTTAATAGTTTGTCGTGTAAATTGAAAAAAAAAAGGTAGTTTGGGATGCAAATTGCAATTTTTCCCAGTAGTAATCTTAATTCTAATACCTGTCTCTGGTTGAAATCTCTACCAGAATTTTTATGATAACAGATCATTATAAAAAGCACTACATTAACTTCTAATTTTCTATGACATCGAACTTTTGTAGCCCAAACACCTACAAAGTCAATAGGGATATCTATTTCTTACCTTTATATGTCATAAACTTCATGTGGGTGGATGGTCAGTAAGCTCACCTAAATCAATGTTTTGTTAGATACTATAGAATTTTGCTATAGGGCTGTTAACTACACTCGTATGAATTTTGCTTCTCTTACCATTTTAACTTATAAGAAAAACCCTATTAGTAGTTAAGACATCTGCACTCATCAATCAATTTAGGACAGCAAAATCCCCATAGAACAAACTTTCCAAGCCAGTACCCAAATATATTGTTGTGTTCAGTAAGTAACAGGAGAAGCAAAGTGATTAAAGAAAAATAGTTAATTCATTATTCATTAATTATCTGCCTATATTTCGTCATCAAAAAATTAACAGCCTATACTAGTTAATTGCGCAATTTAATTAAGTGGTTAACCAATCAAGGAATTGTGCTTATGATCCCTTGTTTATTATTTTAGGCGTTTTCAATTTATACTTTGTATGCATAACATATTGCTTTATTGAGCGTTTTAATCTTTTCTGATTTCAAGTAGTGTATGCAAAGTGGGGACAGAGCAAGGAGTTCTCAAAGAAATTACATTTTTCACTGATGTTTTAATTATGAAGTCGTTGAGTCAACTTAAGACGTGCAATTAGAATAAGTTGCAATAACAAAGTTTGAGAAATTAAAGTGTTAAATACTTAAATAGTTATTGAACTCACCAAATTCTTTTTTTTTCCACTTTCCAAAATTTTCATCATTGCCATATTTATTTGTAACTAAAGCGATAAGAACCGCTAATTGGAAACCGGAAGCATTTCAGAAAATCAATGGAGTACTTGGTCGAAAAACTATGGTTTGCTTTAATTCCCATTAAGATAACTACAAATTGTTTAATCTATTATTTAGAATATAAGACCTATAAACGGTTACAGGAAAATATACCTTGCACCCTCAAACTACCAGGGGTTTTACACTTGCACCCCCGAACTACCAAAAACTGACACATTGAATCCTCCAATAAGATGCGACTGACTATCAAAATTGTGTCACGTCACGTAGTTTTCATCACTTCTAGCAGTTAGAATTGAATGAGAGTGCAAAGTGCAAGTTTTTGGTAATTGGTGTGTATAATGTGACAATTTTTGCAATCTGGGACACAAAGTGCCAAACCCCAGAGAGTTTGAGCACACAAAATTATTTTTCCAAATGATTATAATAATGACTGAAGCAATATGCCTAAACAAATTACTTTAAATCGACAACATGGCCAGCACACAAACCTAGAGCTGACTTGAATGAAAGTGTGCATTAGAGTGTATGCCTTCTTGCACACGGACATTAAGTGGAAATCAAGTTTTCAGTATTTACTATATCCAGCACCAAGAACTTCAGGAAGGTCCCTTGAGGAATTGGAAACACACAACACCATGTGCTTCTCTAAAGATGGATCTAGGCCACCACTCTTGCTAAAACCAGAAGTTATGCCATAAGGTACCATGGGACTTTAATTTACAAAGTGGAAGCCTGAAGTACTTTGTCCCAAAATCATTAACATGATTTAATATGCCATATCATTTCATACACGAGGTGCCATTGTTATGTTTATGTAATCCATTGTTAACACCAAATCAAAGGATTAATGACAACGAAAACCTCTCTTATGTTTGCTCATCGGATCGAAAACAAAGTCATTCCAAATGTAACTTCTGCCAATAAATCAGAATTCAAAAGGAGACAAATGGTACGAATCAGCATCATTCCTTGGTCTGAGTTTTACTATTCCATGTGTCCGTATTAGTCGACTGACTTTTTTGCTTATCATTGCCTCAACCATTTAGAACTCGCAAGTGCAGCACTGAAAAACTTCAAAGTCGATTAAACTACATATCTCTTCTAACTTTATAACGGTCCTAATGGGCGTAAAAATATAATTCCTCACTACACATAAGACATAAGACAAAAACCCAGAAAACAAAAATAAAGAACGCTTTATCCACGTGTGTTTGAATGCAGTATGATATAAGAAGCAAAACTTCTTTTAATATGCTTTTAATCCTAAAACGTTAAAATTCGTACGAAGAAATTACATATCTAAAGAAAGTCCAGAAAAAACAAGAGCAACCACAAATCAAACTCGACGCAACAAAAAAAAAAAAACTAAAAGAAAACAATAATTAATATGGATCGTGAATAAGAGAAAAAGTAATCAAGAAGAAGAATATAGTTTCATACGATCTACGGAACTATGTTATGAGCAAAGCAGCGTAAAGCTTACATGAAATCGAAGATGGCAAAAGCATTCGCCAAGCGAGTAATCATATTAGGCGGCTTCCAAGGAACCCCTAAAGAAGAAGCCATTGATAAGTGAGGCAACGGCAGGCTGTAGGCATCCTGCTCGGTTGGTTCGTGTCCCATACCAGTTGAGCTGCTTTCGTGCAAAATCCCTCTTCCTCCCTCCGAGCAACAGACAGTCACAGAGACAAAAATTAAACGACGTGTAGTTTAAATGATCTTTTGACCTTTATTTTTTAGTTGATTAATAGATGCATCGTACTATATACCCCAAGATTTGGCAAAATATGCTTCTTTAATCTTTTTATTATATCCCATTATATTTTTGAAAAATAATTCTAGGTGAAAACTTTTACACCATATATTATCTACGTGGCTTAATTTAATATAATAAAAATGAACTAATTTATATTCCTTTAATTAGTTTTTCTATCGACATACTTGTCATGTGACGTGTATTACACGTGGAACTAAAATGATATGGTTTGTTGAGTTCACACGTCACGGTACTGTCTCACACGGCATATTCTTGAAAATAGATGGATGACAAACTTTGTCGAAGCAGACTCAGAAAAGATTGAAAATCGATAAATAGACGTCACTAATTTTCCCAACGTAAGTAATAATGGGGGGAAAAAGAAGAGGAAGATGAAGAAAAAGACATGCAAAGTACAAACAAAAGTAGAAGCTTTGTGGTACGTGCATCTTCTCTTCCCAAATAATCGTGACAAAAAACAAAAAACCAAACAACTATTTTTCTCTGGTCGTTGTTATTTATTAGACCTTAACGCGTATCTACCACCCGAAAGTTCTTTGGACATTCTTTGACAAAAAACCAAGAAAAATTATAGGAGTCCGTTTTGGGCTCCGTTTATTTTGCCAGATTTTTTATTATTATTAACTTATTGATTAAGAAAATATTATTTAATAATATTATAATTTTTTTTAAATATTTAAAAGTATTAAAAAATGATGTAAAAAATATATATTTTAACACTGTTAAAAGAAATTTTTAATACTGTTAAAATATTTAGAAGTGTCAAAAAAATCTTTGAAAAAAAAAATTTCACATCATTTTTTAAACATTTTTAAAAAAGAAAAAAATTTACAATACTATTAAATAATATTTTCTTAATCACTAAGTCAAAAAATAAATAAATAAGCAATCGGCAAAATAAACGGTGTTCCTAGCATTTCTCAAAAACCAAAGCCAACCTCATTACCCGACTTCTTTGTGCAGGTGGGAAAGACAAATTCATGATAACTTTTCTTTGGCCTCTTTGTTAGTACTGTTTGTCTTCGTTGAAGACTAAGCACAAGACTACATATATCATCCCAATTGACACTCAACAGCATGAGAGTCAGTCAACGACTAAATTTTATTGCTTTGAAATTAATCTGTGGCTCTTATTCCGGGATTCTAATCCATATTTCATATTTTATAAACCAAGGCCAAAATTAATCTTATACTATTTGTTTGTCATTGTGCGGATACTTACGATCCACTTCATATGTCTATCTCTTTTATACTTTGTTCCCGCTATTTACGTTATATGGCGTGTGTGAGAGAAAAGGATATTTCAAAGTCTTCAGATTTTATTGTTGGGTTAAGCAACTAATTAATCAGGCTCTGCTCCTAAGCAAGCCTTTTTGGAATATTTCCATATAGTTTTCAAGAGAAGCACCACTTGATGCAGTACTTGTAAACATAAAGCAAGTCTTTTTTGAATCTTTCCAAATATTCGACGTGTGGAAACATCATACGTGAAAACACTTTCAGTAAACATATATTGTAAATAGCTTCTTTCCTAAGAAAGCAAGAAGCCAACATCAACACATATATGCTTACACAAACAGTTGTCTTGCAAATTGAATTTGGAAAAGCTTAACCCTTTTGGATTTGGAGAATGCTGCCAGTTGGATATGATTCATCATTTTATGCATGCAGACACCTCATGTTCATATATTTTGTTGCTTGCAGAGTAAGTAAATGATCTTGTCTCTTTTCTCATCTTAAATAAGAAAGAACAATAAAACAATTTACCACTTGTCCTAAAAGCTAAGCTAAAACTGATGGGAAAAGATAGATTTTATTATTTATTATATCTTAACATGAGTTATAAGGGCCAAATCAAAATTACGAAACAAGACGACAACCTCCAATATTAATGTAGCAATAAAGTAATTTGCTAGGAGACTAGAATGGTAAAAACACACCACCTCCATGATTATTAGTAAATAGGCTTAGCATACTGGATTAATTATGAACATATTATATTATATGCTTACAACTATACCGATTGTTACCTCTCATTCTATGTATAATCATGGCCGTCGATTCTGGGTCAACCCAATAATTAATGCCCATCAAAATTCAAGATAGGTAATTTGCATCCAAAGAATTAATTGTCTACCCATGCAACTTTGACCAGAGAAAAACAAAAACTGGCCTAAACTAATATACTAATATCCGTCTTATTTCAGCTTAAAAAAGAAGTATATACAATATAAATTTAATGTCAATACATGTATATGACTCTATATGATGAATATTGGGGATCAAAAAATAATTTTTTGTGTCAATGACTCAGAAATCACAGAACCAAGAAGTGTTTGGCACCTTGGAAAAGGAGGGGGGGCCAAAAGGTAATCACAGTACCTTAAGAGAATGCAACAGCATTAGCTGCTTCAAACTCTGCTTTTGATGGTCTTCTTCCACCTTAGAACAACTGTTTGGTTCTTGAAGAGCTTGAAATTCCGAAAGGGTTTTTCCCTCTAGAAGGTCATTCTTCTCTTGATCATCATCTTGAAGACCAAGCGAGTACACCACATCCTCCTTGCTCCATCCCGCACGTAGTAAGACCGTAGACAACATCCTCATGTGAGATACCATACCCTCTTTACCCCTCACCATACCCACACCATTCCTCTCATCACCACCGTCCATCATCATCATCTCACTAACCTCGTCTTCCTTCCACCCTCCATCCCTCAACCTCCATGAGACCTCCTCCAAACACACCCCCAAATCCCCACTCCTCCACCACCGCGTGCCTCCACTAGCCGCCACGTCCGTCCAGAACTCAATTCTTCTCGCCTTCTTTGCAGCCCACGCCGGGGCCTTGATCCCTGACCTCGTCGAAATGTTCAAGAATTCAGCTTCTTGGAAGAGCCGGGCAACATCGAAGCTAAACACACGAACATCTCCACCATTAACGTAAAACACCGGATTTCCAGCCATGTTGGGCTTCGAAGGAAGATAGAAATTTCGGTATATGGGAACGAGAGCCGGAGCTTTGTCCAAGAACTCCTTGGCTAGAGCCAGGGCTTCGTCAGTGTCGTCAGGCCGATCGACCCCCCAAGACTCGCACCAGAAGCTTCTCTGAGAGACTCTTTTAAGGATTCCCAATGAAGGGAGGTCGAGGAGGATACGGAGCTGTTGGGGAGAGGAGGAACGCCAGTTTGGGAAGCCGGGGGCGACGGGGAGTCCTTCTTGGAGAATGTAGCGGAGGTCCGGGGGAAAGGAGAAACCGAAGATTGACTCGACGGAGGTGAACTCGGAGTCGGAGAGACCTTCAAAGACGGGGATGTTGGACGACTTGAGGTGTTCCATGAGGCTCTTGGCGTAGGCAGCAAAAGAAAAGCAGGCTAGCTTGGACTTGGGGGGCTTGTTCATCGTCATGGTGCTTGTGGGGTTCGGTTTCTGCAATCGAGTTAGCGTTGTGGTAGCCGGGGAGAGGCTCAGAAGTTTTAAGTTCGAACTGAGAGAATAACAATGGAAAATGTATGAGGTCGTTAGGATTCTGAACGGGTTTGAAGAGGGAAGAGGAAGAAGATTCAAGAAGATGAAGCAGATAGACAGTTCCTAAAGTTCTGGTTGGAGCGAAGAAATCGTCGGACTGAAATCCACGATCCGCTTTGAATTCTTGTCATACTCTTGGTTGTGGTTTAAATACATATAGATCCCTGTTGGAAAGATAGTCTTTGACTCTTTAGCGTGCGAAACGGGATGTGTCCGACGACGGATTCCTTGAAGCGTGTGATGTGTGTGGTGGAAGCTGCCGAGATTGAAAATAAAATTCAAAGAAAAAATGAAAACGCTTTATACAGATATTTAGTTGTGTAAAATTTACTCTTTTGTCAATAAAATTTTGGCATTATTCATAAAATAAAATATAAATAATTTTTAATATATATTTGTGTAACTTTTTAATTTTTTGTATTTTTATTCCCTTGCATTAAAAAATAGAATTATTAAATTTATATTTAAGAAATCAACTCTTATATTATGAGATTAAAGTGTAATATTTTCTTTTGTTATATGTTTAATCCAGGGCCGGCTCTATGGTAAGGCCACTTAGGCCATTGCCTAAGGCCCCACCTCATGTAAGGCCCCTAAAAATAAAAATGAAGTATTTTTTTTTTAATTTTTTTGAAAAAAGAATAAAAATAATTTCATTAAATAAAATTTTAAATAATTTATATAGTTTTCAATGTGTGCAAGGCCCCATAATACCAAATTTAATACTTAATACAATGATTTTTTTCATAAGTAATAAAATGAATTATTTATATTTTAAATAATTTTTTAAAAATCTTGTTAAATAGAAGCATAAAAACTACATTGAGGCCTCATTTTAAGTTGTTATAAATATAAATTTATAAAAACTGTATTTAAAGATTTTAAATAAAATCTTGTTTTATTGAAAATTTTGAAAATATTCCATATAATAATTTTTATTTTATTATATTATAATTACAAATAACTCAATTAAATTTCGCCTAAGGCCACAATTTATGTTGAGCCGCCCCTGATTTAATCGTAATATTCATGTGCCAGCTTGTCCTGTTTTCATATAATCTTATGCTTCTTTTTCCTCTTTTTTTTTTGTGATAAAAAAAACTTTGGAATATGAAAAAGAATATTCAGAAAACAAAAAATTAATGAAGGAAGAGAATGCAAAGTAAACATCATAATAATGGATGGCAAGAAATTTATAGTCTAACCTTTTATTTATAATTCACACTTTTCATTAATCACAAAAAATCAAATAAAGGAAAAAAAAAATTAGATTACATCAGCTTTTGTTCCTCAAAAAAGTGATAAACAATCTGTAATTGGTTCTTTTACAAAGAAAATATTAATTAGTTGCTTTATATGCCATTTTATTTTCGGAGAGGGAAGAGGCAAATTTTGTAAAATTAATTTTAAATCATTGGACAAAAACTTATAGCATAGCCTTAATGAGTTTTTTCAAAATTAATTAGTAAATAAATAATAAGCGAAAAAGGCACTATAATTACATAATTTTTAAATATTTCTTTATAAATTATACATATCATTTTATATAATAATTGTATAAGTTAATTATGTAATTTTTATCTAACTTATCATCATTAACAATATAAAATGTTGAATATATAATAATTAATATGATATCAATTAACCAATATTTTATATGAATCATAACAAATCATAAATTCATAATATTATATTCAAAGATACATATTCTAGTATCTACACCTAATTAAAGTAATTAAGTATATTTTTTATAAGATACCTAAGTTGGAAGAGAAATATAAAGTATCTATGGTCAATGACAGTTATTCATTAACTATATATAAAATTTTAAAATTTTAATATAGGTCATTATGTATTAAATATCATAATACAATTCACATACTATTAAGCATTAAGTTAGTAGCTATTAATATCATAAATATAATTATTATTAATTATTTTTTAATGAGTTAGTTACATAATCTACATTAAAGAGCTCACTTAATTTTTATTTTACTACTTTAAATAATTTATGTATTAATTTATCTACCAAAAAAAGAGGAAAAAAATGTTTCTAACTCATATGGATCAAATTGGATCAACCAAACTAATAGCTAACAGTCCCGTCCGGTCTATAAGGATAATCGGTCCGGTCCGGAAAAGGGTGCACCGAAATTTTCGGTCCAATCCAAACCCCCTTCTCCAGATTGGACCAAACCGATTACACCTCTAATTTTCATCTTAAGATAACCCAAATCATAGAAAAAAAAAAAAAAAAAACGCATCAATCCAATTAAATTAATCAAAAGAAATATTATTATTACCTTTTAACTATCATTTCTTCTTGGTCATCGTTTAACCTAACACCAATTAATTCAATACAATATATACAACAACAACAAATAATACTGAGTCACATACAGATCACGCCAGATTAATAAATGGGTTGGGAGCAATGGCATAAGAGTCTTGGGAATTGGATGCTATCATGCTGCATGCCTTACGATTGCTTCCAAATTGATGTTTCGTCTGAATACTGAGTCATCGTACAACTAAAGAGAAATGGCAAGACCAAATTGCCTACTATCACTATAAATGCAGCAACACTGATGCAGACTTTGGCTTTAACATATAAAAAAATAAAAACTGTTAATAAAAAAAAAATGTCACATGAGTTACCAAAAGTATTTTATAAAAATAAACTAAACAATTGATTTAAATTAATTTTACAATACAATAATCAAGTGACGTTAATTTATAAATTTATTTTTATCAAATCGTATGTCTCTACCAAAAAAAAAGTCCTTTAATTTACCAATTAAATGGCCAGTTGATTTTTCCTTGGATCCGCCATTTGGCATTTACAACAACCACTTGTCTCATAATTCAAAAAAACAAACTTAACACTTTTTTTAATATTAATCTTCGTACCAACGGTTCACCTCAGCCTAATCACAAATGGTTTTGGTGGAAAGGTGACACTTTTTCTACAATTTCAATGTCTCTGAAAATGACATAAATGAACGTGCTGCAAAATTTTAATGCCCATTTTCCTTCCTACACAACCCGAGCTTTAGGCCTTTTTTGTTTGCGGTTTAGTAGGACCCAGGACTAAACTTATCACATCCGGATTCAAAAGTCCTAAAGCTTCTAGATTTTTTGGACTGTAAAAAAAGAAAGGCATTTTAGAGTTTGCCATATGGCATGATTTATGGTCATGATGCATTACATATTTGGTAGGAAATAGAAGTTATTGCCAATTTTAATTTTGGTGTCCTATCTTTGGTCTTTGACGCCCTTGAATTTATTTCCTTTGATGGTCATGATGCATTTACATATAGTTTGTAGGTCATTAGGTAATAACAAATATAGGGGTAACTATTAGGCCCATTACAGATGCCAAAAAATGAAATAAAAAAATGGCCAGCATTAAGTAAATCAAACTCCACATAATCTATTATTATTAAATGAAAAATTCTATTTACAATCTCTATATAGGGACTGCATATGCAAGTCTTTTATTAAATGAAAAAAAAATTTCATTTTGATAAAGATATTATTGTAATTTTAAAAAAATTTAAAGATAAAATTAACTAAATTTTCAATGCAATCTTCAAATAGAGACTGTACGTAGCATTGCTCGATGTAATGTGTCAATTTTGAAGATTTGGTATGCAAAGTGTAAAAAGAATATTAATTACCGTCTAGAAATTATAATTTTCCTCTTAAAGATAAAATTACTAGTCCTATTTAGACTAGGAGAAATGCTAGTCCTATTTAAAGAGGCGACAATTTCTTTGCTAGACAGGGTGAAGCTGGTCTATCTAGAAGGTATGGAGCTCAGGAAGTTCTACCGCAGAAAGTAAGGGGCGCATGCTTAGGCTGGAATCGCTGGATGCATTGGGTTTTCCTTCCTTACTACGTCTTTGATTTTCAGTTTTGAATGCTGAGGATAGCTGCATCCTTCTCGTGCGCACACAGTCTGCAAATTGCATATGCAATTGCATAGCAAGCTAAGGTTTTAATTGTTTTTTTTTTTGTTTTTTTTTTTTA
>QEOT01123299.1:40603-54926 GCA_003123785.1 Pterocarya stenoptera | reverse complement strand
CAGAATTACACAAGCTCCTTTATGTGTATAATGCACATCGGCATAACAACAAATTTGTTTTATAGTTGCCTTAACTTGCTTTTTAATATACACAAGAAATCTAACCCTTCCCACTCTCTGACTCAAAATATAATGCTCAACCTAAAAAAAATGACCATACATCTTTGATCTTTTTACAAGCCTTCATTGCATGATCCTTGTCACTGTGAATGGGACATGATATGTTGCTGAAGCAGAAATCACGGGAACAAAATAGCAGAAAGAACTTCACTGGAGACTGGAGTTCCTCTTAAGAGTTGGGGACAAAGGTGCCAACGTACCCAAACCCCATGATGAAAAAGGCGATTGCTTGGATGTAAAGGAATATGAAGAAGTGGTTTTTCCCGAAGAAAACATCGTAGCAGCCACAAAAGAATAGATAAGCTCCAACCCCAAGCTCTAACAAATGGAGTCTGTCAAGGTTTAAGCACAGAAATGAGGAATGTGGCTCAGATATAATCTTTTATAGATAGTAATGTCAATTTAAAATGAAGGGACGACCAAATTTCGTAGCAAGTCAATGGTAGAATCAAGAATGTATACCTTTCTCCAATCCTGAACCTAGGTTTTCTTGGTGCTTTCCCGCTTGCTTTTCCCTTGAGAGCATCTCCTAGTTTCTCCGTCACAATCCATTCATTTACTCGACTGGCCTCTAGTAAACCAATGATGGTAGCCTTTGTTCGGTGTAGGGACATGACATTCTCAAAAAGGATCCAGAAAACCAGCAAGTGGAGTGACCTGCAAGTCACCATAGAACATGAACAAGTGCACCAGAAAAATCGGCGAGAAGTAGATTATATTGGCCTAGGGTGTATGTGAGTAGACGTGTTTGTAAGAATAAGTGTCCAGGGGCAGGGGAACTTGCTTTCTTAGGGATCGTCTGCACAACAAAATTGGATGAAGTTGTCACCCAAAAATAAATTAAAGAACTTGGCATGTCGAAAGCAGTTCAATTGGAATTGGTTCTCCTTCAAAATTGCAAAAACCTCATGCCAGAAATGTATTTGAAAAGACAAGATATAGAACTTTAAAAACCACCAGACCTTGGAGTTCCGACAGCATTGAGAAGGGTGATGATGGAAGGAATATAAACTGCTCCCCACTTTGGAACCGCAACTTCAGGCACCACGACAGTTGCAGGTAGTATAATGCAGTAAAATACAAATGTGTTTATGTGGGCTATGATCTTCCGAACGAAGAAAAAGCTGTAAATTACATGGACCTTCTTCCATAAAGATACTTTCTGCATTTAACGTGTGAAAATAAAGGGTAAGCAAACAAATTATTTTTCTTTTTCCCTCCTCAAACTAAAGGGTAAGCAACCAAATTATTTTTCTTTTTCCTTCCTCAAACTGTTATGTTTTAGAAGAGGGCTGACCTTGTTCCTTAGGATCTCCATTACCATTTTCCGGAAAAGATTAGCTGGACCACAAGACCACCGATGCTGTTGGAAGCGATAGGCTTTGAAAGTGCTAGGTAATTCATTTTTCACCTATATTATATGGTAGGATGAGGCTTATAAGAACATGTATAAAACAGGGTGCAAACACAAACATGAATAAACAGGATCGAGCATGCCTGGTTTACCAATTACCCGCCCATGGTTCTTCTTTCTTCTTTGTGGCTAGCTAGTAAATGCCCACTTCATTTTATATGTTTGTCTGTATATATATATATTGATTCCTTGAATCACAAAAACTAATTTAAATAGGCTTTCCTACTTGCATGCATGGCTCTATTGCTGATCAGAGACAATGAGAGATTGGAAAGAGTAGTTTTAGTACAGTCAAACACCGAAAGAGATAGGTAATTCAAGTACAAGCATGGATCAATGTTTTTTAAAGTACCTTGACACTTCCCAGGTATACAAATTTCCACCCTTTGAGACTAGCTCTCACTGCCAGATCCATATCTTCCACCGTGGTCCGGTCTTTCCATCCTCCAGCCTCATTAATTGCGGCAATTCTCCACACACCAGCCGTACCTGGATCATTTCATTCCCAATATCTTGCTAAAAAACACCCATATAATAAAGTAATTTTCCTCGATCCACCTAAGATATAATCGAACATCCTTTTACTTGAAAAACNGAATGTGGCTCAGATATAATCTTTTATAGATAGTAATGTCAATTTAAAATGAAGGGACGACCAAATTTCGTAGCAAGTCAATGGTAGAATCAAGAATGTATACCTTTCTCCAATCCTGAACCTAGGTTTTCTTGGTGCTTTCCCGCTTGCTTTTCCCTTGAGAGCATCTCCTAGTTTCTCCGTCACAATCCATTCATTTACTCGACTGGCCTCTAGTAAACCAATGATGGTAGCCTTTGTTCGGTGTAGGGACATGACATTCTCAAAAAGGATCCAGAAAACCAGCAAGTGGAGTGACCTGCAAGTCACCATAGAACATGAACAAGTGCACCAGAAAAATCGGCGAGAAGTAGATTATATTGGCCTAGGGTGTATGTGAGTAGACGTGTTTGTAAGAATAAGTGTCCAGGGGCAGGGGAACTTGCTTTCTTAGGGATCGTCTGCACAACAAAATTGGATGAAGTTGTCACCCAAAAATAAATTAAAGAACTTGGCATGTCGAAAGCAGTTCAATTGGAATTGGTTCTCCTTCAAAATTGCAAAAACCTCATGCCAGAAATGTATTTGAAAAGACAAGATATAGAACTTTAAAAACCACCAGACCTTGGAGTTCCGACAGCATTGAGAAGGGTGATGATGGAAGGAATATAAACTGCTCCCCACTTTGGAACCGCAACTTCAGGCACCACGACAGTTGCAGGTAGTATAATGCAGTAAAATACAAATGTGTTTATGTGGGCTATGATCTTCCGAACGAAGAAAAAGCTGTAAATTACATGGACCTTCTTCCATAAAGATACTTTCTGCATTTAACGTGTGAAAATAAAGGGTAAGCAAACAAATTATTTTTCTTTTTCCCTCCTCAAACTAAAGGGTAAGCAACCAAATTATTTTTCTTTTTCCTTCCTCAAACTGTTATGTTTTAGAAGAGGGCTGACCTTGTTCCTTAGGATCTCCATTACCATTTTCCGGAAAAGATTAGCTGGACCACAAGACCACCGATGCTGTTGGAAGCGATAGGCTTTGAAAGTGCTAGGTAATTCATTTTTCACCTATATTATATGGTAGGATGAGGCTTATAAGAACATGTATAAAACAGGGTGCAAACACAAACATGAATAAACAGGATCGAGCATGCCTGGTTTACCAATTACCCGCCCATGGTTCTTCTTTCTTCTTTGTGGCTAGCTAGTAAATGCCCACTTCATTTTATATGTTTGTCTGTATATATATATATTGATTCCTTGAATCACAAAAACTAATTTAAATAGGCTTTCCTACTTGCATGCATGGCTCTATTGCTGATCAGAGACAATGAGAGATTGGAAAGAGTAGTTTTAGTACAGTCAAACACCGAAAGAGATAGGTAATTCAAGTACAAGCATGGATCAATGTTTTTTAAAGTACCTTGACACTTCCCAGGTATACAAATTTCCACCCTTTGAGACTAGCTCTCACTGCCAGATCCATATCTTCCACCGTGGTCCGGTCTTTCCATCCTCCAGCCTCATTAATTGCGGCAATTCTCCACACACCAGCCGTACCTGGATCATTTCATTCCCAATATCTTGCTAAAAAACACCCATATAATAAAGTAATTTTCCTCGATCCACCTAAGATATAATCGAACATCCTTTTACTTGAAAAACTTTCAAATCCAACGAATAGAACTAACAGTATTATATTAATGACAGGTTCTTGTGGTTATTATTTTGCACAAACTTTAATCCTTGTCACACACAGGATGTAGATACATACTCCAACTATATATTAATTTCGTACCATTGAATCCGAAAAAGGCATAAGTGGAGGAGCCCACTTCTTGTTCTACAGTGAAATGGTAATCCAATGACATCTCTTGCATTCTTGTCATCAAGCACTCATCGGAGTTCACTGCAAAACAGCCCGGAAAAAGCACTGCCACATCACTAACTTAGTTGGCATAGGATGTACAGTACAATAATGATAAATCAGATCATATAAATTCAAACTGTCGGTGCGTAGAGCTTGGATAGACAGTGACTAGAGGATGAGGTCCACCATTTAAGACTGCACATGCATCTGCCGGGGTAGGAGATGAAGAATTAAAGCAATAAGACAGATCTGACCCTTGACATATGCAGTGAGATTTTTTTTTTTTTTGGACCTTTCTAAGCATGTTCTGTGAGTTCAAAACAAACCCTTGTGCGATTGGAAAACAATCAAACATTAATGGAGAAGATTTGGGTAGATTCGCCTAAACTATTTGGTACATCTAGTGTTAAGAGCATAGTATAAATCTTCCTAAATCACGTGACATGTTTTTAAACATGATTTGATTTTAACAAGCAATCATTTGGTTTTCTTTTTCGGCCAGAACTGATGTTTAACCCAATTTCTTTGGGCCACAAAAAAAAAAAAAAAAATGCTTTAATCATCATCATCGCTAACGAAATACGTTGTAGCTTGTTCATTAACATATCAAATTAGGTTTATTTGAAGTTTATTGATAAAGTTATTAGGGAATTGTACCATTAATTCTCAATCAAGTTTTTTGAACAGAAATAATTTTTACAAATCTCAAGTAGATAATCTTGCACAAATCTTTATAAATAAATAAAAAATCACACTTAAAAAAAAAACTATTTTGTATTAATAAAATTCACTTTTTACAAAGAAAAACACCACTTTACCCCATACATTTGATACCTCATTTTTTTATTTAATAATTTTAAATATATTAATATATATTTTTTTATTTTTAAAAAAATTTTAAATGCATAAAAAAAATAAACCCACCCAGCGATGGGACGACAAAATAACCCACCCTTTATTTAATTAAAAGTTTACCTAGCATTAATATTTTTGAACCAGTTAATTGATTAGGGAGAGTACGGGCTACTCTCTTATCTCTCTCTCTCTCTCTCTCTCTCTCTGACTGCTTTTCTGAGCATGATGACAGGCTAGTCCTCTCTAATAATCGTGGCCTCCGACATAGGCTAATAGGTCTAAAATAAACTACAAAACGCATTTAAGCCCGCTTTAGCCTTTTACTACGATAGCTTCTACATCATTAACAAATCATATTAAAAATTTTATAAAATAAATCATATATATATCATTCAGTAACTTACTTATAAAAAAATTATTTAATAATCATTTCACAAACTTACTTGTCTAGACCGAGGGTCGTACACTAGACGGACGGTATTTTAGTAGGAAAAAAGAAAAAAAAGAGCACACGTATCTCAACCAAGACATCCCCCTAAGGTTGAGATTCTGAACCACGAGTTGGGACCTACCTCTTTTCCTACCAATCTATCAATTCCCACACAATATAGACCCACCGACAGCCCTGTATGCTTTTAGAACCCAACTAAAATTCTAACGTAATTGTCAAAAAATACATAAATCAGGAATCACAGATTATTTAAACAAAATTAAGGAAAATACAAGTTTTGGGCGATTAAGCGGAATTACCGAATTTCCAGCGGGTTTGAACGAGAGCAAGTTCAGGGTTGTGGACGAGTAAAGGTATGGTGCGCCAAAGAAAGTCCGACTCAGGCTGGAAATCAGCGTCAAAGATGGCTACGTAATCGCACTGTTTCACGTAGCTGCGTTTCATGCCCTCTTTCAGAGCCCCTGCCTTGTATCCATTTCGGTTGTCTCTTATCTCGTACTTTATGTTTATGCCTTTGCTTGCCCATCTCTGGCATTCTAGCTCCACCAAGTCCTACAATTTTTTTTTTTCATGCAAATTTTGAAGGACCCGAATCAGTAACTATATAATTGACGAGTTTGGCAAACTGGGTTTGTTTGTTTGATCAGAAAAGTTTGATATTTCTCATGGAAAATTAAACACCTTGATTGTTGGGTCTGTGGAATCATCGAGGACCTGAATGATGATACGATCAGAAGGCCAGGAAAGCCCACATGCAGCTCCGATTGATAGCTGGTAGACCTGCATTGAAACGTACCAAAAAACCAAAAAGCAAAAAGTTTTAAAACAAAACATATAGCTAAGATGTCATGTAAATCTTGAAAAGAACAGATTAGTGTGTGCTAATGCAGCGTTTGGCTTCATAACGAGAAAGAAAAGGACCTCTCTTTCGTTGTACATTGGGATTTGCACCAGAACCATGGGATAAGCCGAGTTTCCCAGCTCAACGTCGTCTTTCATTGGCTCCCATTTATATCGCTTCTCGGGCTTTCGGCCTAACAGCTTTAGCAGAACAATGACAATGCCCATATAGACCCTTTCAATGAACAGCATCAAGGACATGATCAAGCACAGAACGACTGCAACTCTTAACAGAGGGACAATTAAAGGCGCTTTGATCTGAGCCCAGATAATTCCCAACTGCATGGAAATGTCATCTCTAGCTCCTTGAAAAGCATCGGGAAGAAGTGTTGTCGCCGTAAGCCGATCCATTTAAGCCCTTTCCTTTGTTATCTTCTTGTCAATAAAAACAGAGCAAAGGCAGGGGAGAAGGTGGTGGGAAGCTAAGAAATAGTAGTATCGGAATGTGGTATAGAGTTTGGGAAGGAAGCAGCCCGCTAGATCTGCATGGATTTAAAGAAGCCCCTTTGCGAAAAGAGCACGAATATTTGCTTTTTGTCTCTGCGGTTTTGCTTCTTTGTCAAGCAAAAGAATGGAGACAGAGCTGGAATGTCAGTGACTGTGAACACAACAAAGAAAAAACCTAGAACAGACCCAGTTTAGATCTCAATCTTCTCAATCTACCAAGCTCGTAAACATGCACACATTACAGAAACAACCTCCAGAATAAAGGTCGTTAGGCAAAAATAAATGTTGTCTTTCTCTTGCAAAAAGAAAAATAAAAGGAAGAAATTCCGAACAATGAAACCCTGTTTCTGCTTCCGTAAACAAATGATACAGAAGCAGAACCACCGACTTCAAATGTGGCAGCAGAGAGAGAAGAGAAAGTTCTATAACAATGTAAAGCTCTCTCTGGTTTGTCATGTTTCCTCTTCTTTTATAGTAAATGCTTTAGCTCTTCCTGAGGACCCCAACTGTTCCAACCACAAGTGTGCGGCTTGTATTAAACTATCAACAACTAACAACGAGTCCAAAATAATCAACTGCCGGCGACGTCCACCATCCCGGTCATATTTTCCCGGCCATGTGGGGCCTGACTTGTTTTCTTTTTATTGGTGGAAAGCGACGATTAACCTTTTTTTTTGTTAATTTCCTAGGAGGATTAATATATATATATATATGCTCATATGAATACCATATTTATATGCTCATAACTGCAAGTATAACCTACTAATATTTTATGCTTGAGGCTTTTGATCAAGATTGGGAAAAAAAATGTGTATCGCAAATTACATCAATTTTTGTTACGACGCTATATTAATATATAAACTGGTCTATAGTAATGATGTTTCATGACCACTACAGATTGCATGTCTATAATAATGTTTATTTTACAAACACTGCCCATGGTGGTCGGGATTAAAATTTGGGTGTAGGACTGGGGAAAATCGTTACCATACATACTAATATCTAAATGACCACAAAGCTATCAGTGATTGCTTTTGAATATATATAGATTGGTCTATCTAAAGCATCAACGAAGATTGTCGACATCATCTTAGTCAGTACACAGACCGGAGATCTTTACATATCCCCCGAAGTGCCAATCATACACGAGATTGCTCAAAGGGTTACTAACTCAATCCAGGGCGGCAGCATTACCCATGATCCTGTCATACATGACTTTTTGTACTGAACCCACGGTGGATTTGATCCCCCATAGATTTCCTTTGTTATCTGTATTAACTCCGGATTGGATACTCTCTTCTTTTTTTTTTTCTATCTACATACATCTTGGTTGAATATTTATATAAATATATATATATATATATCTAAATGACCATAACGTAAAATCTTGAGCAATAATTGGGGAAAAATTGTATCTATAAATGACTTAAAGCAACGGTCGTTGAGATCACTAAAATAGACACGTTTATAGCATAGTCATTAAAATAAACACTAATAAACAGAAATCGCTAATAAAATGGTTGGTAAACTATACGTATAACAACAATCATGGCAACTATTTCGGACTAGCTATTTGCAGTAACAATTTTTGTTGATCTAGATTCAAAATCTCAACAAAACGCTATGCAAGACATAGCGTACGTGGAAGCCAAGTTCATAATATTTAAAAAAGAATTAGATTTAATATTAAAATATTATTTTTTTATATGATATATATTATTTTCAAATAGAGTGTCCGGTATTTGTCACATTAGAACTATATCTAATATTATTCTTTAAAATTAGATTTAGGTCTATCTTTTTATAAAATCTAGACATTTAATTTTAAACAAAAATGTGTAGAGTCTTAATCATTCGTTAATGCTGATATGATTTGTCATAAAGAAACAAAGATAAATCGTGTAATCAACATAACTTCAAATTTAGAGGTTATTACATTATTATTTTTTTGTTGAATTTATTTTAAATTAATTAATATTGCTTAGATTATAAAACAAAAAGGGTAAACGAAAAGCAAAAAAGGAAAAATGAAAAGAAAGAAAAGGACAAGACGGAGACGCGAGCCAAATTTTGTGCAAGGACTTTAATGCCCTTGGTGTTGTCACTGTATATGTGACAGCTCAGATGCTTCTCATGTCGTATGTTTTTTGTTGAAATTACAGTAGGGTCCTCAGATCTACGATTGATAGGATTTAAATGCTGGAAGAGTGGTTGGGGTAAGAACTGGCTCGAGTCATAGGATTTCTTCTTGTTTAAACTTTAAAGTCATGTCTTTGACCCAGGCCGGCTCAATAGTAATAGGCCGTTGCTTAATGTCTCATCTTACGTAAGCCCTCAAAATTTTAAAAAGGAATTTTTTTTTTTATATTTTTTTAAAAAATAAAAATAAAAACCATTTTATTAAATAAAATTTAAATAATTTTTATAATTTTCAATATGTGCAAAGTTCCATAATACTAAATTAAATATTTAATATAATAATAATTTTTTATATAAGTAATACAATGAATTATTTATATTTTTAATAATTTTTTTAAGATCTTTTTAAATTAAAATATAAAATCTACATTGAGACTTTATTTTAAGTTGTAAATATAGATTCTTAAAAATATTTAAAGATTTTAATTAAAATCTTATTTAATTAAAAAATTTGAAAATATTCATATAATAATTTATATTTTATTATATTATAATTACGAATGACTTACTTAAATTTTACCTTAGACTTCAATTTGTATTGAGATGTTGGTGCTTTAACCGACTTTATTTCATCGTCGACGTGAATCATGTCAAATACACCCTATTCTACGTTTAAATTCTTCAAACACCTAGAGTATGAGACGTGTTTTTTTTTTTAACTACTACAACTATAAAGAAATTATTTAAAAATAATTTTATAAATTATCATAATTTTATGTAATAATAAAATATATAATATACTATTGAAGTGGTGATCGTCTGTTTGTCTTTTCACCAATTCGATTGGCTTTTTCCTTCTAATTCTTTTATTGTCGGTCACCACAAAGCTAATTTATGCGTTGAAAAAATGACGGTGTGAAAAATCATGCAAATTAAAAGCATGCTCGATTGTCATTCCAAGATTAGTCCCATGAATATAGGAATCTTTGAATCATTCGCAATAAATAATGTATTCCATCGTGAATAATGAGCAAATATTATATGTAAAATGTTGGATGTAGTCGATGTGTGCAAGCGGGATGCAAACGGCGCTGACGTGTATAATTAAAAACGACGCCGTTTCGAATCTTTTATGTGCTTCATTGTCCTTCACCTTCACTTTCCCTCTCAATTTTCATTGGCTCCAAACGCCCCAAATCCTCTCCCCAATGAAACTTACAAACTTCTCACGGACCCTTTCTCGAACCCATCTTCTCCATCACTGACACTGGCACCATCATGAAGACTGTTGCTACTCTCTCCACCCAACGAGTCTGTCTCGCTTAAATCGTCCTTAACCGAACTCGCCTCCAACCGCTTCAACTCAGACGACCCATTGTGACAGCCTCTCTTCCTCCTCTCCTACCTACTCTTCCCGTTCTTCTTACCATGCGCCATTCGCTCAGCCTCAAAAGCATCAATGATTTTGTGTATTGCTTGCCGGTTCGGCGACGAGTCCCACCTTACCCAATAACTCGTGTAGCAACGGTTGATGAGAGAGAGAGACAAGACTAGGTCTGGGCTTTGAAAGGTTGATGAGATTATATCGGAGAGGTAAAATGCTGGACGTAGTCAATGGATGGACGATTTCCTCTCGCGCAGGTCAGTTCTAGTTCTTCTTGTTTGGTCTCAGAAGTGGGAAGAAATGGGTTTTCTTGAATCTCTGTTTTCGTATTCATATTCTTCATTTTTTTTTTTTTTAAATATCAATTGATCATGCCACGATTTCCTCTTTGTTTTCATGAATCTAAGCACATGGGTCCAAACCTGCTCAATGTTTATGCAAGCAGGCAGGTCCAAATCCAGATCTAGAACTTCCCCATCTTAGTTAGTGTCTCTGAGCAAAAATGATTGTGGATTGAAAGACGCCGAATTATTCGGCAATAAATGGACATCATTTTGGGAAAGGCAAACTAAAGTTGTCAAAGATGATGTATCCAAGTAATCTATCTGGGCAACAACACCGTTTAGGAATGTTTATGGAGCAAAAGATCCACGACTGTAACTCTTAAAAATGTGCAATGAAGGCTTAACTATGGGTTTTTGCTGAAAATCTTTAATCAAGTTAGCATCTGATGACAGGGTTTTCAGTGCAATGATGTGCAATGGAGGATATTTTCCATTGAATGGCTGAAGGAAAAGAGAATTTCCCTCCCAAACGTGAAAAGAACTTTGCCTCTAAGAAGTTTTTCGAGCTCTTGGAGAAAGAAATGTGGAGTTTTAAAAAGGTGTAAAATTGACAATGTCATGTGCGGGGTGCAAAAACAATTCATTTTAAATCTGATGTGGAATGGGTGACTGCACGCCGACTGTGTCTGACGACTGCATAGAGAAGAACTGATATTATATACACGTCACGTGGATTTTGCCTAGCTATAATCAAGAAAAAAACAATTGGTTGGCCGGGTGAAACTCAACATTGATAATTATTTATTTGGGTAAGTACAAGGCTAATAGTCCTATTTACGTAAAAATATTGAGAGTATATTGTCCGACAAGAAACCTAGCATGACTTACTTCATGAGTTTAATAATATATATGGATGGATGGATGGAAAATACATATTGCGCAATATTCCAATATATTTAACACAGCAATATGATTTGCATGATTGAATATGTTGTACGTACATCAAGAAATCAAAGATGAGTCATTCAAAAGAGCAGTCGTTGCAGTACACACATTGCACACCATACGTGGTCGCTATTTAGACAAAATGTGTGTTTTAATTATTTCCCTTTTCCATTCGAATTTCAGAGCCTCACCCAGTGAAGTAGCCGACAATGATATTCACCAAAAAGTGTAATCAGAAGGTGGCCATGAAAGAAAAAAAAAAAAAAAAGCACCAAAAACAAGTACAAACCAAAAATTGTAATAGACTGTACCGACGTGTAGAGCAAAACCAAGAATTGCAACAATAGGCACTGAGATGCACCTTCGAACCAGAAACAGTCAATAGAGGTGCCGAAAACCACGAACCAAACAAACTCCAACAACAAAAGCACCAAAAAACAAGAGCCTAGACCTGGAAACTCAACCAGAGTGCACCAACAGAGAGATGAGAAGCCGAAACTAACACAGTAGGCACCGAACTCTAGAAAAGAATTGGAATCGAGCACAGAGGGCACCGAAAAGCCAAAAGAGACACTCCCAAGAGAAAAACAAAAAAAAAATTGAAAACAAGCAAACAACTTAAAAACCTTCTCTTGATACCATGTCAAAATATTGAAAAATTGTGAAGACGAAGGCTCGAGGAGGAGGAGGTTCGGGAAGGGGTTTTGAGAAATCGATGAAAAATTAAAAAGGAAACGTTAGTTACGTTAGTTTTGTTACAGGGTATTTTTAGTATTTTACTTGAACAACGTAGGGTGTGCAATAGCTGCTACCCAAACAATGGCTGTTCTCCATACTGATGAAAGATAATCTGAAATAACATAACGTTGTACGTTTATAGCAATTAGAAAAAAAAGTGTGGTTAATATAAGAAAAACTCTATACACAACCGGCTGGGGAAACCCCCGCGTAACCGGATGATAAAATATAATTTTTTTTACCTCTCTTTTCATTTGGTTCTCCCTCTTTCTCTCTATTAATTTCTTCCCTCTTCTTCCTCTCGATTTCATTCTCTTTCGTTACAACAATAGAAGTTTCAGAAATTCCAAAAGTTTTATCTTCGAATCCAAATCTGCAACAGTTAAAGTTTTCAACAACTCATTTTCCAATAAGCTACCTGATAACCTAGGCAAATATTCCAACTCGGAGGATTTTGATTGGGATGAATTTCTACTTCTTCTTTTTTTAGTTTCTCAACTTGAGAAGTTGTGCAAGATAAATAACTTGGATTACAGGGCACTATTACATGTAACTACAAATTCACCAAATATGCTCTTCTCGCACCAATAAACTCATCGAAATAGGTTTATACGAGACCACTATTTCTCCGGCACTGCTGGGGCACTTAAGGAGGTCCAAAACGGAGGGTTCGAAAATGATCATTGCGACAAATAAGGTAACGGTTGGTAGGGTCCTAGGCTTAGATGTGGTGTTAGGGTTGTGGGTGGGACTAGGGTTTCTCCATGCAGGTCGTGGAGTGCTTCGGAATGAATTTCTACTTGAGATGAACGGAGATCGCAGATTGCAGATGAATGTACAATGCCAATTGACTACTTTTTTTATTTAATTTTTTAAATATAAAATTTGATGGAAAGAAAATTACTAATGTATGAATAAAACATAAAAGAAAGAAATTTTGTCAGCCAGTTGCAGAATTCCGCATGCCGGTTGTATATAGCAGGGCTGTTAATATAATAACAGATCAAAGATATTTGAGTCTCTGGGACCTCCACGACCGGAGTATCCTCCCGGCCAGCATGTATCACGTGTACATATATACCCATTTTCGCGGCACCTGCCACCCGCCAAGTCTAGCTGCCACTCATAACTGCAAGTGCGCATATCATGGGCCCTGTTTTGCACGACAAAAGTATACATCATGTTCTAGGTCAGTGGGGTTATGCAGAAATATAGTGAGAGATCCGGAGTTTTGAAATAATATTTACAGACAGCCAAAGCTGACATCATTTTCTGTTTGTCTGTTGCTTCCATAATTAATTTTAATTACTTGTTTTAGGTCTACGTACGTACATTAGTATAATTTATACAAATTTCTTTTCTTTTCTTAGTTGAATAAAAAAATATTAATTGGGGAATTTCTGAGGAGATGTCAGCAATGAATATATATTATATTAGCATGTGTCAAGTATCTTATGATTTCATGATCAGTTAGCTTACTGCTTTTTATTTACAAGTTAGAACACAGTACTCTATATGTACTCTCAAACTTGCGCACGTCAGAGACCGATGATCAGATGTCAGAACCCCTCCAATGCAAAATTGCCGACTATTCTATTTGCTCCGGTCTCTCTTTCTGCTCTATATTTTTCATCTCCATTTTTTTTTTTTCTTTTTCTTTGCTTTTTCTCTCCTATTTTGTCTAAATGTGAGAAGCTAGAAGCCTAAACCTATTTGAAGTCAACCCAGCATAAGCCCACACCTGTCCGACAGGCCACGATCGGTTGGCTTCCTCATACGTCCATTTGTTTGTTGAATATCACCCTCCAGTTATTTATATTCCTACCGACGCATGAGCCTCGTACGTTACGTAAAGATATAAATTAAACTATCAATATTTTATTTATGTTTAATGTTTGCTAACTTTAATTGTGGGAATTGGTTTTAACTGATTGATGAAGGTCATAAAGAATAGAAAGGATATTTTTGTCAATCGAAAAGACCAACAATAATATTTTTACGCTTAAAGAATGGACAACATGTTAGTGCGAAAGGAGCCATCGCTTTCGATTAATTGTTCTTGTCCCTTGCGAATCAGTGGCAACAATGAACTAGTGAGTTTCGTCGGCAGGTGCATTTCTTTCTACATTTTACAAGTAATTACGTTCTTCCGAATCTCCGATACAGATACATAAAACACGTCACGGCCCCTATATAT
>QEOT01123299.1:0-37897 GCA_003123785.1 Pterocarya stenoptera | reverse complement strand
AAAAAAAAAAAAAAAAAAAAGTTTATATTTAAGACAGTTGTCTAACATTGGCCAGGACAGATTGCCAAAGTGGCTTACCATCTGCACTCCTTTTGAGCTGTTTGGAGGTCTTCGCTTTGGATACTTTTGGCCAACTTTTTACATTAATGATATTTCAGTTTTCCTTATGTCTGCCTAATCATTCATGTTATCATTGTTAACCCGGTAAGGCCCCAAAACGGATGCTAGCAATGCCAATCATTTCTAATCTTTCTATTTTCTTTAACGTGATCCTACTTGTCGTCTCTTTAATATTCCCTTTTGCTTATTAATTATGTATTTCAAGGTGTTACCACTTCTGGTAATTATGTAATATTTCTAGTCAATTATATATTAAATCGTCGCGTTGGTGTCTTCTTGCTCTAATTTGGCAGATAGTCCATCACTTTCAAGCAGTCACTTATACCCTTCCAAGTGTCTTCTATTCTTTACCCACTACTCCATCCAATATTTAGTACTTTCACATATTAAGTAAGTAATTCCAGTTTCTAAGCTCAAAACATACATTTACAGCCAGAGAAAACGACTTCACCAAACGAGCGTGGAACGGTGGAAGTATATATCTGAGTAGCTAGTCGAGAGTTCCTTTATTGCTTTATTATGAGAGCCGTAGGGACCAAAGTTTGTGGACGGAATTAGTGTGGTGTGTAGTATGTGTGAATGATGAGTAAAAAAGCTCCTTGGATTTAATTTGTTCTTGTATATATATGTTAGTACTTCCATGAATTTGATTACACTATTAGTCATTGTTTTAGAGAGAGCAATCAAGTTGCAGATTTCCTTGCTCGTGAGGGGCCTTCGAGGTGAATAATATTGTTTATATAGGCTAGACTGGGGGGGGATTGTTTCTTGATTTTTTTTGGTCTTGTTCTTTAGGATTGTTTAGATTTTGCTATGTTTTTATAAGCTTGTTTATATTTGTTTTTGCTGCGTTTTTTTGTTGGTTTGTAATTGGGGGGCTATGATCTCCTCCATTATCTTGTAATCACGGTTTTTCTTTATTACAAGTGAGGGTAAATGAATAAATTTAAGACGAGATCATTAGACATGTGGCTATCAGCTCTTTAGTTAANTGGGGGGCTATGATCTCCTCCATTATCTTGTAATCACGGTTTTTCTTTATTACAAGTGAGGGTAAATGAATAAATTTAAGACGAGATCATTAGACATGTGGCTATCGGCTCTTTAGTTAAAAAAAAAAAAAAAGTACTCTCATAAAGGGGCCGGGGTAGAAATATTGCTGAATGAATTTAAATGCTGTGGCAACTACCCGAGCCATACAAGAAGTACCATCTCCATGGGATCCAAAGACCAACCAGCTGTGCTGATTCATGATGATCGAGCCCACCAACTTCTTGGCAACCGATCGATGGTTAAAACCACCGACACGAATTTTTCTGTCTTAGTACATATCATTTTGCGTGTCTCATACGCAGTAATCTCATTAATACATATATATATATATTAGAAAAATGGAGTGATTAATTAGGACCTGATCTAAAAATGTTGATCAAATTCCTTTTATGTAGTTAAAAATATAACTGCATATATATATATATATATGGAAATGTCATCGTAACCTGACAAGACAATGATGTAGCTAGGCACCAGCTAGCAATCCAATAATCGTTATTCTCTCTTTTTCAGGCCCTGTGCTGTCCTCCATTGCTGCAGTAAAATAAACGATTTCTTGGGTCTTCAATTAACAACTAGTTCAAAATGATGGTGCAACGTTCGGCCTGTGAAAGATGCACAACATCTTAATTAAACACGTGATGGCTAGGTTGGTCAGTCGATGCCACTGCCAGCTCTGCGATTAGTTCTTCTAAATGATTTATTCATTTGATTCTTCAAACTATATATATATATATATCTGTAACAACTTTCAAGGAAACCCGTTTCGGCCATGGCCCATGACAAGAAAGAATTACGTGCCAAAACAGAGTCGGTCACATAAAAGTTTCCACATTCAAGAAGTAGTTCTAGTTGAGGTTACCAACTTTAGCTAAGTTGTCTTTCGTATTGTCAAGATCAAAGGATAAACTATGTGCTGATTCTTCTCGGTTTTCTAAAGCTATATAGTGAGGCAGAAGATACAGTGATCGTAAGGGAATATTGTCATTGAGATAGCCTGTCGCTGCCCTGCAAGACCATAGCACATTGCCTAGCTGGACCAATTAAGTTGAAACTATGGCTATCCCTATCTTGAGAAACTCAAACGAGCTCATGACCGAACGTATTGAGCTGATAGAGTTGGGACGTCATTGGTGGAAGGATAAGAGTTTCCTCAAACCGAGGAAACTCCCTCACACCCAATTTAAATTATTACTATAAAAAAAACGAAATTGTATCCAAAGAATGCGAACATTTTCTGCAGGCAAAAGAAGTTTTCTTCGCTATATAACTTCAGTTTTATACAGAAATTACTGGTCGGCAGTTTGCAATCGATGGGGGGCATCAACTCAAGTGTGATAAGTATGCACCAAAACCCATTCATTTGGGATCGGGCTTAATCTCATTCCTTATTGTTAACACCTATCATGTCGGTGACCACTTTATGATCAGTTTGTGCATTTTTTTAAAAAAAATTATATTATTTACAAGAACGTGACTAAACTCATATATTATAATCATTAAAAAAAGTCAAAATTGATTAATATATTAATCAATAAACTTTTTACTTTTTCCCATATATGTCGGCAAGCAACGACAGAGTTGGTCGAGAGTCGAGACAGGAAGCAGGAAATGGCTGGGTACTGTAATTTTTATTATGAACATTATTCACTGTTTTGTATTGTGGCTGGTTTCTTTAATTTTTTGATGTTTGAGTTTTGGTTTTTTAGTTGAATATCTGTAACCTCCATGCATCTGGATGTAATTATAATTTTCCTTCACCATAATGAGGACTATCAATAAAATTGAGATATTATCATATTAAAAAAAAAAAAAAAACAAAGCAAAAAAAATGGCTTGTCAAATATAAAGCCCAACTCCACAACTGAAGAGAAAATAGGGGCTCTAGCATCTAGCTCAAGTGGTTGGGCTGGGCTGAGATCGTAGTTAGTCGGAATTAAAGGGTCGGAGTGTGATCCTATAAAATTTCGGTAGGTTATAAATCAACCCATAGAAGTTTCCTCTATCATGCCTCAATTCTCTAATGAAAACTCGAGAGAATACGTATGCCAATAGCTTGATGGGAGATCTCCAAATGGAAAATCTGAATTCGAAATTTTCCTACCCATTGTATAAACAAACAAAAAAACAAAACTTACCCTCAAAATATATTTTACAAAATAAAAATGAAGAATTAACGAATATAGGAAATCCAGCTCATGCAATAAAATGACCAGAAACCAACAAAATTATCCCACGTTTTAAAACCGGAACGGGCAATGATGATGATAGATAAAAGCTTGGACAGAAAAACAAATCAAATTCAGAATAGATTGCCCCCTTGGGGAAGGTTTCAATTCCTCGAAGTCAACTGACGATCATTGCTTGTTACCACGCACCACAGAAGAGTATACTTCGTCCCCGAAAAAGGGGGGAAAAATGGTGTTGCTGCTAAACTGCTAACCATTCATGAGAGCATCTTCCTCTCTCAGTTTAGTGGAAGCTTTACTGTGAAGAATTGCACAATGCTATGGTTGTTCCAGTTAAGAACAGAATGGTCAGAAGGACATAATTGCAAATTTGTTGCAAATTCCACTTATGCAAACAAATTGCGTCGGCGAAAGTGTGCACATTGCGCACTGGTTGTACCATGTAAATGGACATTATTGCAAATTTGTTGCTATCGAGATAAAATTAGAAGGAAAAAAGAAAGCCCATCAAGAACAGAACAGTCAAATGGATGGAAAGAAAGTAAAGATACAGAAGAAAATGATCTTGATCTTACAGTCCACTAATATTTTCATAGTTAAAATGATCACGCAGCAGTTCATGATAAAAATTTGAGGCTACATTCGTTACTAATTCCTAATCCTAGCTTGGCATTTTTCAACATTTTATATCTATATTTGTTACAGAGTAATTACTCAAATTAATCAGACTCTCATCACTTCAGCCTCCAAGCCTCCTAGATACACCTGAAATGAACTTAATACACCAAGTGGCAAAACTCAGATATGGAAGACAAAAATCATATCAGCAATGAAAGGAAAAAGTAAAGAAAATACAAGTCTACCTACGATTCTATTCCCCAGAAGCAGAGGCATTGATATCAGGAGATGGCCTCTGATCTGAGGTTGGCTCTGATCTATTCCAACCAGCACTACCCGGTGTGCCATTTGGGTTTTTCAGTTCATCATCACTCCTGCAGTTATCTGCTTTTGCATCGTTCTGCCCCTGTAACTGTGTAGGGGCAAAAATGGTCTGGTCATCAGGTTTTGCTAATTGTGTAAGAGGCCCCGCAGCTGTCACCATGTCTGAATCAGCGCTTGAGATTGGGGACATCATGGTTTGTTCTCGATGGTGCTTCCTTTTATGTGTCTTATAACCGTTTGGCATGAAGCTTCCAACAACGATCTGCAAATCAAAAACAACAAATATAATTTTCACCTCATACTAATAAAACTAGTTCAATGTTTTTTGTCTTTCTGGAATATGTGTCAGAAATACATTGTCATAACATCATGATGTAAATTCAGGTCAGCGTGCGTGGTGAAAACATTTTCCAGCATTGACAAAACATGGTTGAGGCTCTATATTTTGCTCACGCACCCTAGGAGGAAGAGGCAAATTAACTCTTGAGTGCCACAATTGATGCTGCATATTGCACAGCGGCAGGATCTAGATTCTCAATTTCTTAGTTTATTCTCATGAATAAATTTTGATAATCCCAGTATAGTTGCAACCATATTTCGAGGAAATGCTTCCTTCACAAAATGCAGTAATCCCAAAGCGACTAAACAGATATTGATACAATATTATGTCTGTAATTCGCATATTGTAGTAAGAAAAATGCTCAACAAATAAGAAACTCATGCATCGATTAGCAATTAAAAGAAAGGCCTCACTTGGATGGGACCAGCAGCCATTAGCAAACCAGCAATGCCACCACCTATTACGCGACCATCAGGACCAGCCAATGAGACGCTTAATCCACCAGTCCGACCTCTTGTACCACCGTTATCAGTGACTGTGAATGATCCAGACAAGGACAATATCTCAAAGCGGCCCTACAAGAAATTTTTTTGATTAGATATATATTGGATGTGAAAAAGTTAATTCTGTGATGCATATATCTATAAGCAGTATAAAATCATCAGAAAAAGCATAGGGCAGCAACCATAAATTATATGGTTTACAGACAGAAAAGGCCGGTCTATTATCCAGGATTTATATTTTTTTTTTTTAAAAGAAGAAAACTTTATTAAAACGCCTCACTTACAGCGGAGGAAAACCACGAAAACAAAACGACCACCAAGACCAACTTTCACCCCGTCCCGTACAAAGGCTAACAATAACAAATTGACGCTAAACCCATTTTATCCACCCTATACAAACCTCTTACCTCTCGATTAAACTGTGCCACTTCTCTATACAATTTATTCTCCCCCAACGCACCTCTACATGCTAAAAAATGAGCCACCCTATTTCCCTCTCTAAAATAATGACTTATAGAATAATCAAAATCACCTAGCAACATCATCAACCTATCCCAAAAATCCCAAAGATACCACACTGTACATATTTTTAATATAATCCACGACACCACCACCATAGAGTTGCATTCTATTTCAACCTTCAAGTAGCCCATCTGCTTACACCAAGTTACCCCTTCCAGCACCGCCCTTAACTCTGCCTCCGTGTTAGAACAATTTCCAAATGATTTCGAGAAAGCAAACACCAACCTCCCGGCACCATCTCTCAGCAAACCACCTCCTCCACCTGGTCCCGGATTCCCCAAACTACTCCCATCTGAGTTCAATTTAAAGCGACCTGTACCTGGCGAGCCTATCGCACCACTTTCATCAGACGACTCTTCAGTTCTATCACTGGAATTTCCAAACGTTTCAAGATAATGGAGTCCGCCACTGATATTCTTCTAATTTTTTTCACATTACCTGCCAACACTCGAATCCAATGTTTAATGAAGCTCCACACAGTTGTTACATCTTCCAGTTTATCCTCCACACAATAGTCCCGCACCTCTTGTTCCAACGGTAAGATATGGTTGTGTTGGAAGGAGTCCAATATGGAGGTAGTAGGAAAAAATAACCAGGCCATTACGGCGTTGTTTTCTTAAGACTTGATATAGGCCTATTTCAAAATTTACAGTGTGTTTACTTGCAAGTTTGGGGATTCTGGTAAAAGTCTTAAGCACTATGGAAGTAGAAAGGAAAGGTTACCCAGATCATATTCCTCCTCGCAGGAAGGAGCAATAACTGACTATGCTTGCCCAAAATTACAATATGCAAAAAGGACGCCGCGAAACCTTTTACATGACAAAATTCAATGACAATGCAAGAGAAAAATGACAATAATTTGACTGAAAAAGTACAATTTTGAGAACATGCCTCGTATGTCAAGATTCCACCAGAAGAACCAGGTTGGCGAATTGTAACATTGGAAACAGCTCCATTGGCAGAGAGAACGCATATTCCTCGAGGTCCCTTTTGAGCAAAGGAAAGAATTTTTCCTGCAACATCCTGCAAGATAAACAAGAATCTCAATCAGGATTGGCGCAAAGACACTCAAGAATTACTATCGTTGTTATTAGCTATAATTGAAAGAAAAGCCAAAGATAGTAGTTCATGTTGGTTTGGGCCACATTGTGTATATATATATATATATATATAAATATATATATATATATATATATCATCTTCAACACATTACCTCCCCAGTATTAACAGTTACCACGTGCGGCGTGAAGTCCCCTCCTGCCGTGTTCGCAAACAATTCACCTACGCAGATCAACGTCCAGATTTAAGATTAATTAAGCTGACAATATGTTAAAAGCAACATGCCTATACTGAAGAATTAAGCTCCATACGGCATAACTAGTATATATCTTCATCTATCCTGTTTATTTGACAGAAACAAAAACCCTAATTTCTAATTGAATTAATTTTCCAATTTGGTAAATAAGACAATGAAATGAAATGGTCCTTAAATTTAGGAATTTCTTGCCTAAACTTTAAAGCTTATAGATGTCCTTATAAAATTTGTATACAGTCTTAAATATTTAAAAATAAAATAACCCAAATTTAAAGTTCAAAATGTGATCTAGAGGCACGTACTATACGTCCTTGTGAATTTTTTTCATTAAATATTTAAAATTCATTCCATCCATGCGTTAATCAGTCGCACTTTATACTCTAAAGTTTGAACAAAAGCTTAGGCAACCCAAAAACGTCTTAATAGCTCAGAAATGACTAATTAGACGAAAATAGATTTTTTTTTTTTTTTTGGAGAATAACGAAAATAGAATTAAAAAATAAAAGGACAAAATCTTGTTGTGGTGGGTAAATCCATCTTTGCTGGCCAACATAGGAAAGGTGCAAAGTCCATGCCACCAACCACAAATTTAAATAATCTTTCTTTCTTTTCCTACATTTTCTCAGCAACCAAACAGTAACAAATGTATACTGGCCTATCAAAGTCTCAATCACCTGAAACCCAGCTGTACTTTTCTTGAACTCACCTAAAGAAGCAAGAAGCTGCCAGTTGCCAGAGCCAGGAGGCCTGCCTCGTCCCCTTTTGGACGAGAACAGAGAAGGAGGAGTGGGAGAAGAAGGCGAAAAAGCAAACCCTGGCGATGGTGGCACTGTGTAAGACAGCCTCAGGTTCCCATCTGCGTCGTACTTTCTTGGCCTTCCTCTCTTCTTTTTTCCAAGAAACTCAGCGCTCCCTGGTGTCGTACTAGTTGCTGCAGTCGTGGTTGCTGCGGTGTTCGGGGCTATCGTTATGCCAAGGCTCGTGTCTACGGCCATGTTCACCACCACCTGAGGTGGCGCCACGTTGCTCAACGGAGCTGGGGGTGAGTCAATGTCTGAGTTGCCGAGTGGCCCAGAAACCGTGCTCTCTTTCTCTTCCATGAATAAAATACTTTTGAACAGGACAGAGAAGCGGGTGTACAGCCAAGAAGGTTTTGTTTTTCGATTCTAGAAGAGGAAGCGAGGAAGATGAAGAAGAAGTTTGAACAAAGAGGCTGTATTCAAATGGCGCCAGAAGTAGCGAATGGAAGAAGGGCTGCTAGCTGTTGCTTTTTTTTTCTTTTTAACTTTGGTCGCAGATTTCATAAAAACTTCCCACCATTAATGGTTGGAAGGCAAGGCAGGAAAATGACTCGGATCAAAACTGGCCGGTATGGTATTTTCTACTTTTTTATTTTTTTGGACTTTATATTAATCTAATGGGCAGAATTACCGGAATACCTACCTAAGTTTATTTTCTTATTTCTTGAGCTGCTCCCATTATTCTAAGTTCCACAAATTCTCGAAAGTGTTTCTGAATTTGAGTTTAATAAAACGGAAGAAATAAATAAATAAAAATTATATTTTATAATATTTATTAAGTATTTAATATTATTTAATAAACTTATAAAACAATTATAAATATTGTATAATCCATTTAAAGGTGTTATATGTATTGAAATCAGTAAGAGAAAATTATTCGTGATCTTTACCCTTTGATATTATTAATTGATTCATTTCTCAAAAAATAAAACTTTTAACAATCAAACACCCGAAATAGTAATCGATGATGAAGGATAATAGTGTAATTGTGAGGGAGTTCCTCTCTTGGCGTCGTGTATAGGAAGGGAAGAGCGGAGTGATTATAAAAGCAGGCTTTATGGAAGTCTCCAAAACAGGATTTAAATATCGGGTCAAACTAAACTGGTGCTTTGCTGTAAAAAGCCTTAAAATAATGATTTTTTTAAATTTTATTCTAGTTTTAGCAACAAAATAAAGCATTAATTTAGATTGTGTTTGATGTTTTCAATCAAATTCAATTTATTTTAAATTAATTATTAATGAAAATAATTATTTTTTTAATTTTTAATAAAAAAAATTAAACTCATTTCAACCTATTCATATATTATAATCTAAAAAATTAAACACATTTTAATTTTAAAAAATTAAGCTCATCTCAATGGAATCTATTTTTTCTTTTTTAATTTTTTGTTGAGAGGAATATTTGGTGAATGTAGTATGTTTTATTTCAAAATTGAAACAACATTTTCTTGATAAATATCGTCTTGTTCCATTACTCGTACTAAAGAATAAAAAACAGGCTGCCCGTTTGATTTTCTCTCTCTTTCTTTTCTTTTTTTTTTTTTTAGTCTCGTGCGTTTAAATATTTTTTTAAAATAAAAAAAAAGGCATGCAGAAAATTCAATTCCAACTCTGCAAAAAGTATATATGTCGATAAGACCGTTGACGAGAACGTTGACTAAACTAAGCTGAAGAGTTATTATACCCTATTATTGGCCCTGTTCGTCCGTTCGATTGCCCCTTCAGTGCTGATTAAACGGTAATGATCTAAGGCGTGGAATATGGAAATCATTATTACATAAAATATCTTAAATATATAATTTTTTTATCATTTGAAATATAGTTTGATGAAATATGACTTATTTTCTGACGACAATTTTGTGTATAAGAGTATTGGCCTAGTCGTTTATTTTCAAGTCTAAATTTTGGTTAGAATTTTAAGTTTTGGTCATATCATTAATTTTTGATTAAGTGAATTCACATTAGACTAGTCATTAGATTAGTCAAAATAATAATATAATATTATTTTTTTAATAATATTATTTTTAATTTATTTTTTTCATATTTTATAATTATATTATAATATTATTTTTAATTTATTTTTTTCATATTTTACAATTACACTAACCATATGTTAATTAATAATTTAATTTGATACTTAAATTATTGTTTTCCAACTAATTTTTTTCCTTAACCTATTAGTTTTCATCTACAAAAAATATAAAAGTTGCAAAGTACAATATTGAAGAAGAACCTGAAAACTAAGTATAAAAATGTGAAGTAAAAAAAAAATTGACCAGCAAGTTTAGATGGGATTTTGTTGAATAAATTCCAGGACCTCGCTATATATATGGCCAGTAGGTGCTTGTCATTGTAGCTCAAAGCCAAAAAGTTATGACTTTGACTAATTCAATGCAGATAAATTTAAGACAAAAGAGATAAATATATAGATGGTTTTAACATTTAACTAAGCCATTGGCAGTACTCTAATGTGTAATTATCAAATATAACGAAGCTCGTTGAGCTGAGAACCCGTTCCAAACCGAAATCGTAGACTCTTTATTTTTTATTTTTTTTAATTTCATGTCTAATAGTTTACCACATCACTAATATTATATATAATCAAATGATTTTAACGGTCAACACGTGCTTCCATTCATATCGATGAGGTTTGCTTTGTCCAAAGTTCAAACTGTGTAATTGATTTTGTGACCTGCAACCTGTTTTTGGCTGAAATATATAAAATCTTTCATTTTTGGCAGGTTATTATCATTAATTTAAAAGGGTCGATGGTATAAAATCATATAAAAAAATGATAGTGAAATTAACAGAAAACAATGCTATTTTTCGTTTTGTATCTTATCGTGTATAGTCATGAAACATATTTCAAATCGCTTCATCTGCCAATCATATGAATAGGTATTTAAAATGGAACATCCTGCAAGCGTTCATAACCAATGCGGATAAACAGAGTGAGAGTGCAGTTTTTTTGTTATCAAATATTCAACTCGATCAAATTCTCAATGAGTAGGCACCGCTAAAAGCCGTTTACAGTTTCTCAAAATAAAACACACATATAAGTTATGTTAGTTAAATGAATTTATTTTTGTATAATCTCTGAATGATCCTTCCAATTTGACCAGATGGCAGTGACTTTTGTTTTTTTCTGGATCTAGATAAAAGAAATAGCAATTTGCTTGAGATTGAAGGAAGACATTGCAAAGTAGCAGCTGGGTGTGAACGGCGCCAGATTCCACGTGCGCCTTTCCGATGGGGTTTGGTCGCTCGGCCATTTTCTTTGGTTACCAATTCCACCTAACACAGACTGCATTTACTATATATTGCCCAAGGCATCTGAAAAATAAAGATAACGAGAAAAAAAAAAAAGGAAAAAAGCAGAGATGTCTAGGCCGCATGTTGTTCAACGTGAGTCCTGGGTCCTGGAAGCAACTTTAAAAACTGGGTTTTGCAGCACGTGTTATGGACTGCCCCTGGGAGTTTCAAAACTCACCGGAAAAAAGAATCTCATCCCATGTTTTCTTGCCAAAAACACTAGAGTATAACTGTTTATTCAAAAAACTATATGCCATTCAAAAAACAAAACAAAATTAATAGATTTTACTTCCTACAAATTGCACTCTGCCCTAAAAATAACTAAAGGCGGAAACTTTGCGCATGCCTATATCATAGTGCCACAAAAGGAAATAAAAGCCAGTTTAGGCAGATGATTGAAAATTACTCAACTATCTTTAAACTTTGATTATGCAATGAATTCGGCCAGCATTGCATAAAAAGAAGAAAAATAAAAAGATTATCTTGTATTCTCATTTAATCGACCTAAAAGTCACCTCTAGTGGAAGTTTTTTTCTAAGGTGAAGTAGAGAGACAGACCCCAGAATTTTCTCATGTTAATGATCGCATTCATATACCGTCTTCTCTGGCTTATATTTTTCTATCAATTCTTTTCTATAAATGTAAAAGAGAGGAGCATGTTGTTAAAAAAAGTGGAGAGATTCCCCGGAGATAATCATGTGGTAGTTAAGGAGTTTCAAGGCTCCACATTTTTTCAAGGAGATTAAACAATTGGGTTTTCCGATGAGTGCCTTGATATATATAAATATATATATATATAATGTATATTTATAACCTCAGCTTGCAGAGTCCCAACAAAAAAATAGAACCAATCTGTTCAGGAAATTGGTAATCTTTATCTTTTTTGTGATACAAGCTACCTACACGAGTTAGATAATATAAAAGAAAGAAAGAAAAGAATAGTATTTATTATTATAACTTAACTTAAGAATCGGGCGAAAGGAAGTATTGGTTGGGGACCACGAAGTCGGAGAACATTTTTAAATCGTCTCTCATGGCTATTTGAATGAATAAGCACGAAAATAAAGCTGCAGAGTTAATAATTAAAGTGATATACACGGAATCGAAATCCTTTTTTCGCTTCTCTGCATGTGGTTTCATTATGCTAATACTCTCACATCGCCATGCTTCACCGACGAAACCTCTATTTTAAGATCAATCCTTGGTTTCTTTTTTTCTTTTCTTTTTTTCTTTTTTGAGACAGGCCGACAGAAAATGAAACAAAACAAATATCCAATTCTGCGGATTTATTTTATTCTGGTAAAAAGTAGTAGTGACAACAAAGATGGGGAAGCCTGGCTTTTTAGGAACGATCATTTTCAAGCGTGGAAAGGACCAATATATAGTTTATATCGTGATTACGAGTGTAACGTGGTATTTATAGAAAATACAGCATATGTTAAAAACTGTTCTTTATATCTTTAAAAAAAAAAAAAATTGCTATAAGAAAGTCTTACATCACACACATCCACTTAATCAACATATGATTTGTCACTTTTGCCATTATATTTTAACAGAAGCTTAAGCATTACAATAGAAAAATAAAAATAACAAATTACATGTTGATTAAGTATGTTTTGGACTTGTTTTGTACGTATCGAGAGGACTCTTCGGACAATTGGGAGGTAGACCAAGAGACCTGCAAACAAACAAGTAAAGAAGGGAGCTCGAGGTGGTTAGGGGACCCTTTGATGTAAGTCAGTTTTCCTTTTTAGGAAGTGTTTACTTTGCTTTAAAATTCAATAAGTTTGATCATACCTTGTTTTGGCTTTTATACTAGGTAGTTTGGAATTATGTTGCTTTCATCCCAAGAAGCTGTCCCATCGTGGCTCATCCCTCATGCACGTAAATTAGCCAGGGGGCATGATACCCTAAGAGAAATAATTAATGCAGCGTTGAGCTCTGACTCACGTTTTGGCACCTTGTTAGTTAGAGTGAACGAGTGCCTCTCTCTCCCCTCGCGGGGAGAGCCATGATTGCTCTTTTGGACACATTCCCACAATAGTTGTTTCACAACCGTCACTTCGGTTGTTCCTCAGCCTGCTACAGCGATGCCCACCTTTCTTTCCTTAGTGTATGAGTCATGGTTACCTCTTCCAAACGCTTTCTAGCAGCCATTTTCTAAGAAATTGAGGAGTTTGCATCCCCTCAGCCAATCTTAGTGGCACCCAATTTCCTTTTCCCAAGTGATTGGTGGTTGTAGCTTATCCCCACATGCTTCCTAGTATCCACGTGTTGATGATGATTCAAGGTGGCTGACAGGTCAGTGTATGTCACCCCTGACCACCTCTGTCAACGCTTCATTATTCTTGGGTCGAACCAAAGAAGCCTCTCACTTGGTGGGACAAGCCCACCAAAGACTGCCATCTTCACTTTGCTATATTGATGGGCCTCCCTTTGGGTCGTGGGATCTCAACCTTTTGGATTGGACGTTTTTACCATTTCCATTATCCCGCCAATTTTCATTGAACCAGTTCGATAAAAATTTAATTTTTTCTATTCTGTCATTTTCCTTCCTTTATTTACCTTTCTCAGCCTAACAATTACACTCCTCAAACCTATCTTGATGCATCATTTGGTTTCCCACGTCATGTCGTATCGTGCGTTTCACGAGATTTGAACCCTTTCACATCCCCCATCTAACATGTGTACAAAAGGCCAGCAATCACTCCCTTTCATATAAACACGATTATGCCCTTTGCCCCCTTTACTTCATCCTTGTCTCTTTGTGCTCAAGTCTGTGGAGACACGATACTTAACTCTCCTAGTCTTCTTCAATCTCGTAGATTGAGGCAAGGGTTGAGGTAAGTCCATAGAGACACGGTTCTTGGATTCCTTGATCTTCTCGTCGACCTCGTAGACTAAGGCAAGGGTTAAAGCAAGTCTGTGATGATGATTCTGACAGGTCGGCGTATACCACCCCTGGCCACCTCTATCAGCGCCTCATTATTATTGGGTTGGGCCAAACAGGCCTCTCACATGGTGGGATTGTCCCACCAGAGGCTGTCATCTTCACTTTGCCAGACTGATGAGCCTCCATTTGGATCGTGGGATCTTGGACTCTTGGACAGATACTTTTTACCCTTTTAAAGTGGATGTGTGGTATAACATGTAGAATTTTCGTTAAAAAATGGATTTCATGACAACTCCTCGACTAGTAATGTGGCTAAAGTAAGCAATAACATGGATAAAGCAAAGCAAAGCAAAGCAAACAAAAATGCGGTAAAGAAACAGACTTTATGTCTCTTGGAAACTGTAGTTGTGCGTGTTGGACTTATTCTAGTATTTCACGTTGTTGTCGCTTGGTTTTGGTTTTGCTTCTTGCTGACTTCATTGACGCTGAACTGTCATTCAAGCGGGTGAATAAGGACGATAGATACGAACCTCGCAGTGAGCTAGATGACACAAAACGACGTATGCGGTATTTATAGAAAATACAGTATAAAAAGGAAAGCATAATTGAGCACGATACGAGGAACAGAGAGATCAACAAGGTTAACGAGCACCGACACATCACACATGTAATAAAAAAAATATGTACAGTTGTGTTTGTTGTAAGAGATTGGAGAATTTGCATGTGGGCATCAGGGCTGTTAACGTAGCCCGTTCATGATATTTGGGCTGGTTTTTCTGGCCCGTTTTAGAAGGGATCATAGCTCGAAAGACGATGATAATGGCGAAGCCTTTACCATTTTTCTCTCTTTTTCAAACTTATCCATTGAATTGTTGTTATTTTTCAGGTTAATATTTCTGTTGGCCCGTGTATATATATAATTTAAAGACTTAGGTGTTCGACATGTTACAGAGTAAAGGAGTGAGAGGACTAAACATCAGTCTAACATATCAAAACGCATTGGAGCATCTTATCAGAAAAGGAGAAATTCTATGAAATAAGAATGGTTGTTTTTTTTTTTTTTTACTTGCAAGTCAGTGTAAAAGACATACATCCTTAAGCTTGATAATTTGGTTTTTTTTAATCTATCAATTATGTGAAATATTTATTCTCTACACTGGCTTATAAATATGGTATCTTAATAAGAAATAAATATATTTTTTAATAAATAAAAAAAACCAATATATATATATAATGTACACGTGAATAAGATAGACTTGTAATAAGGTGTCAAGGCGTGGTGAACAATGGATTTAATTGCTCGTGCTTGTATTTTGTACACTTAATTTATTAGTAAAGTAAAACAGATTGGTGGGTGGGCGTTAAATATGATATGTAGACTGAGATCTTCGAGATTTTGGTAGTAGCTGTAGCTGTCCCACGCACAAACCAAAGCAAGAAAGGGCAACTTTCATTTTCAAACATACCTTGGAATTCACAGGCGTACAATCTACTCAAACATGCATACTATGATATGAACAGATCACCAACTAGCTAGTTGAGCTGAGGACAGTTTTTGCATGCCAAATACGCATATCCACTTTCGTATAGTCGGCCATTTGCCTTTCCATTGGCCCAATGCACGAAGCTCCCAATGCTAGACCACAGCCCGTCTTCTACCAAACAAACAAACAACAATAAAATTAAAAATGAAAGAGAATCCAGGCCACCAAGGCAACTTCTTTTAGCAAACCTATCCTCCTCCTTAAATGCCTTTGAGCCCTTCCAAAGGTCCAAACTCTGACACTCCCAATGCTTGATCATAATTCTCAAACAAACAAATGATATTCAAATTTTAAAAATCCAAACCCTGATCAGCAATTCACCAGGACAAGAACACTCGGTTTAAATACTGGTTATAAATTACGTATTTGGGATTTATTGGGTAGAATTTTTAATTTTAGGATGAAATAAGATTCTACTCATCCATAGCTTCCAACTCAGAAGTACAAGGAAAAGTTTAGGTTTTATTAGAAAAGGTTTAGGTTATAAAAACGTCCACGTACGCCGTTATAATCACTGAAATTTCCAAAAGCATAAACCCCAAATTATCCGATTCTCTTTACCTCGGTTTGACCAATTTTCCACCTTCTCCGTCTTGTCACTTCCTTATCCCTTTGTACGATAGATAAATAAATCGTCTTCGTCCGTTTCAACAATACTCAACTTCTCACCGGTTATGTGCGTACGTTACGAATCTGTGCACCTGCTTGCCCCTTCCCTCCTCCCTCCCCCTCCTCTTCTTGTTCTTTAGCTCAATGTTGCTTGTGATTGTTGTTTGTAGACGCTTCAGCGTTCTTTGATCTCAACTGTAAGTTACTCTCCGTATCACTCACTGTTATACTTAATGTCTTTGCTTTCACCGGTATTTTGTAGTTCTTTATGGGATTTAAAAATGGGAGAGCTTGACTGAGATTTGGGGTCGTGATTCATTTGGTCTCAGAGAAATTGCAGGGAGAGGGAAAGAAAATAGACGAGGTTTTGGCATTTGGGGTTCTTTTGGGGATCATTTTAGTCTCAATTCTATTTCCTTACTTTACAGCATGAAAGCGCTTGTTAACTAGTAAGTGCTTAGACCAAGGTGTGATTTGGATCTTTGCTGAGATTTTGACCTGCTAATTTTTTATGCGTTTGATTTTGATACAGGAATCGAGGCTTCCATTTGGATTTTTTGATAGGTTAGGTTCGCACTGTTTGCATTGTAATGGGGGGAGAGAGTGTGACTGAATCGTGGTTTGGTAGTTTGAGGTGGATTTCAAGGAAGGGTGGATCAGACAATGACAAGGTGATCGAAATTTTAGCGTATGAAGTTGCTAGCTTGATGCTAAAGGTGGTTAATTTGTGGCAAATTTTGGGTGATAAGGAGCTTCATAGGTTGAGGGAAGAGGTTGCGAACTCAATTGGGCTTAAGAAGCTCGTTTCTGATGATGATGATTACTTGATGGAACTTGGCTTGAATGAGGCAGTTGAGAATTTCATATTCGTGGCAAGGTCTGTGGCCAGGCTTGGGAAGAGGTGCAGAGATCCCATGTATCACCGTTTTGAGCAATTTGTTATTGACCCTATTCAGAATGGATTTCAATGGGTTGGTTGGGAATACAAATGGAAGAAGATGGAGAGAAAAGTGAAGAAGATGGAGAAATTCATTGCCTCTATGACACAATTGTCACAAGAACTGGAAGTACTGGTGGAGCTTGAACAAACTCTTAGGAGAATGCAGAATGCTGAGTTAAATCGGGTAAAGGTGCTTGATTTTCAGCAGAAGGTAATCCGTCAGCGTCACGAAGTGAGAAATCTGAGAGAGATGTCTCCATGGAATAGAACTTATGATTACATTGTCCGGCTTCTGATGCGTTCGCTTTTTACGATACTAGAAAGGATAAAACATGTACTTGGAACATATCAAGTGCCTTCTGTAGAGGCAAATGTCGATTCTCAGCTTATGAATATTGAGTGTTTTCCTCGCAGCCATTCCTTCTCTGCAATTATGTACTCTTCCATTTATCCATCTGAGAATAATCTCGGCGGGTTCTATTCAGGTCGTATTGAAAGGTCAATTTCAAAGCCAGGAAATGCTGACAAGAGCAGTAGAAAGGAAAAGCAGCGACAGGATCATCATCGGCCATCAACAATACATGGAAACCACCCGAATTTGGAAACCAATCGGTTTGCTCATGCTGGACCTTTCAAAGGGTGCATGCCTGGTGGAAGTGAATCGCCTGTTGTACTGAGCGCCAAGCCAACTGGTGGTGGTTCTATGAGGTTGAGTAGTATTCGGTTGAAAAATATAGATGAAGACAGTAAAGCCAACATGAAATCTTTTTCTTGCAGCAACAGGGTCTATTCTAAATTTTCCTTCTTCAACTCCAAGTGTAGGTCATGGACTGCACCTCCATCTACTCTTGGCAGTGCCGCTTTAGCTCTTCATTATGCAAACCTGATTATATTGATTGAGAGACTAGCTTCGGCACCTCACTTATTGGACCTTGACACAAGAGATGACCTGTACAACAGGTTACCCTCAACCATAAGAAGTGCTCTGAGGGCTAGGCTAAAATCGAATGTCAAAACCACGACTTCATCTGAGCACAATGCTGCCCTTGCAGCAGAGTGGAGCCTTGCGCTTGGGCATATATTTGATTGGCTGGTTCCACTTGCTCATAACATGACAAGGTGGCATTCTGAGCGGAATTTTGAGAAGCATTCTGGCTTTTCTAGAACAAATGTGCTACTGGTCCAAACACTTCACTTTGCAAATCAAGCGAAAACTGAAGCTGCAATTACCGAGCTTCTTGTAGGTCTGAACCATATATGTAGGATTGGCATAGAACATCAGAGGAAACATATGCAGGAGCCTGCTGGCAGAAGACCTTGTTATGATTATACGTTCATAAGGGATGACATTGCTTACAATGTTTAATAACTACAGAGATTTCTTGTAGGTGTCATAAAATGTACATGATCAATCTAGAGACATGTCCCGTTCATATGGAATGGGGTAATAGACAGGACTTTCAGGAGATAACTTTTTATTTTTTCATAAAAAGACGGGGCATTTCTTCCATGTTGAGTTCTCGTTCTCAGCTTCCATTTTAATTTTTTTTTTTTCTGTTTGTTGGAGCTGGCTTTGCCAATTGAGTTGTTCTATATATTCATTTACTTATTGATATGGTGGATGAATTTCACTTCCATGTAAACTATAGTTTGTATTGTAACAAGAAGCACACCGTGGTCTCATGGAATGCACTGTAAATCACTCTTTTAATGCTTGGAATGTGTACGCAACATCTGTTGAATAGTAGGAGAGCTTTCTACTGCATTGTAACTCAAAAGTACTGTTTAATTTATTTCTCTAACTGTTATCCATCACAATCCTCTCTCTTTTCCTTACTTCCTTTGCATATTGGGTGTTGCCTCTCTACACTTTAATTTTGATGTGGCTACACAGCAACGGATATTTAACTTTTAACATTTTGAATGTCTTTGATCTACACTTTAATTTTGAATAGTAGGAGAGCTTTCTACTGCATGGTTACACAAAAGTACTGTTGTGCTTATTTCTTTTCGTGGTCTCACATCACCGCCCTCTCTTTTTACCATACATCAGTTAGTTCGTTTAATTTTGATGCGGCTGCGCAGCTTTCATTGCATGTCATGCTGTTTGTGGACACAACTTCAGCTTTTGAAGCCAAAGATCAACTCAAAGTGCCGCCTTAAAAAGCTCCCAGGTCTGATCCTGACCCTTTCCAAATGGTGATGTCTACATGAACTAGGGTGTTTCTGGGTATTGAATTTCCAATGAAGTCGGAGTCGTGTGATGCTTTCTGTGGAAGCAGCATTAATGGAAGAGCAGGATGCAACCGTGTGGATTCTTTGCCAAATGGCTTTTTTCCTCCTACAGTAACAGGTGGAGGGTGAGGCGGTGGGGTCAAAAATGTGTTGGACGTGTCTTACGAATCAAAAATAGAAAAAGGATTGAAAACAACGAACTTTTTTCACCACAACCTGCTAATATGGCAGCTCATCATGTATGTCACTGTGTCTATAATCACTGTTTGGTTTAACAGTTTCATTAAGCTCTTCGGTAGCATTTCTCACCTACTCTGGAATGAGGTTCAGCTCTGCATGGATCTTTTGTGTTGATTCTAAGATCAACGTCATTCTTTGTTATCAGTTCAAACTCCAAAGAACCATATACCAGAGATGTTTATATTGTCAGCTCGATCTGCCTTCTTCATTATCTTAATTTCCTGCCTTTAGGAGCTGCCCGACTTGGAGATCATCACTCAGTTTCTGTGTTTTAGATCTGATCAGAGTTGACCTTTTGTTTCGTATATATGTTTGCTTAGAAGATAGAGGAAAAGACAGTAACTGGAAGTTCTTTGTTGCGAAGAAAACCAAAAGGAGTAGGAAACTGGTGAAATTCCACTTGGTTTTTGCTATCAATACATGAGATGTAGAGAACACGTCGCAAACTCACCATGAATAACTGATTGAATTTAAACATGGGGCGACAGAGGTTTTGTTTGAGGTTATAAATGTTAGGATATAGATTAACTTACTAAATCTACCTCTTACATATCATCAACTCAAATCCAAACTCTATTCTTCACCACCGTTTAATTAATATCTAATGTGTTGCTCTACTTATTCAGAGAGTTTGATCGACATGTATGGGGAGTGTAAAAATATAAATTAAATGATGAAATTTACATATTCCTAAACTTCCATCAGATGACTATATATCATGTTTCAAGAAGTTTTGTTCTCAAGAACATGGCTATCAGTGATCTTCCCAGTCTAGGCGACACATTTTTTAGGCACTGCCAGTAATGATTCATACTTCCGCATGACAATGCCCAGCTTGTCCCTGGTGTCCATTGTCTCTCGAGTCACATTGCCATCAAATTCCCAATCAAATTTGTGAAGCAATGAGCCCAAAACGAGATTAAGCACTCTATGAGCCAAAGGGACGCCAGCACACATTCTCCTTCCAGCTCCAAATGGGATTAGCTCATAATGTTGCCCCTTGTAATCACAGTCTCTGCCCAAAAACCTCTCGGGCTTGAAAGACGAAGGATCATCCCACACATCTGGATCTCTGCCAATTGCCCAGGCATTCACAAGAACTTTGGTGTTATTGGGAATGTGAAACCCCATAAAATTGGTGTCTTGCATTGCCCTTCGTGGAACCAGAAATGGGATTGGAGGATGCAATCGTAATGTTTCCTTAACTATAGCCTGTAAATATGAGAGATTGTCAATGTCACTCTCTTCAACATCTCGGTTTGGTCCGACTATACGTGCGAGCTCAGCTTTGACCTTTATCATCGACTCTGGGTTGCATAGGAGCTCAGTCAGTGCCCATTCAATAGTACCGCTTGTTGTTTCTGAACCAGCCAAAAATATTTCCTGCGGAATTATCGTTGTTTAGCGAACGACAATAGTTAGTACTGTTTCCTGCAAATTAGAGGGTAGGGTTTAATATTAATATTGTCGATTACCAAGATGAAGATATTTAGGTCCCGGTCAGAAATTTTCGCAGGCTCATCTTTTCCGTTGCCTTCAAACTCAAGCAACACATCCAAGAAGTCCTTCCTGATCTTCTCTCCGCCCCCAACCTGCCTCTCCTTCATCCGCTCCTTCACAAATCTGGATGCAATCTCCATAGCTTTGCCAAGATCTCTCTCCATGTTCCTCCTCAACCCCTGCGGGTCCAGCCGCCGCAGCCATGGAAAATAGTCCGCCATGTTTGCGTGCCCCGACCACTCCATCAGTTTCATCACCGCCGCGAAAAACTCTGACCCCTCCTTCGACTGGGGGTCGCACAAGTCGCGTGAAAGCATGAGGTTTCCGAGCAAGTTGAACGTCATGAGAAACACAAACCTTGCAACGTGAAGCCCACGTGGAGCTTCAAGTTTACGCGTCTCTTCCTCGATCCACAGCAACAAGTCGTCCACGCATTTTCTACGTATAGGCGCCGTTTCGTTGATGCGCTTGTTGACTACCATATCCACCGTGACGAGGCGCCTGAGCACCCGCCAATAGGGACCATAAGGAGCCAGCGCTAAGGATCCCTGGTTGTAATTGTGGGCCCGCATGGTCTCGGTCACGGTTCGCTCGGCGAAAGAGAGGTCATGGTGCTTGAAGAACTCAGTGGCCGCTTTGGCAGAGAGGATTGCCATGGTTTTTGTGGCACCCATTCTTAGCCATATAACGTCTCCGTACTTGAGTCTTAGACCGGCGAGGGTGCGGTGTGGCATTGCTCCAAGGTCGAACATGTTGCCGAATATTGGCCATCCCGGGGGCCCAGGAGGAAGCCGCCTGAGGCTTGATTTTCTACGGTGGAGCAGGAGGAGTAGAGTTGGTGACAACAAGATAAGAAAAAAGCAAACAGCAAAGTTTGAAGGCCATTCCATGAGTTGATCAGTACAATAAAGATCTTGCTCCCCGGCCCTCTCCCCCTGTTAATCCTTTCCTAATTTGCTGCTCATTTATAGACTCAGCCAGAGCCTTTCTCGTCTCTATTCCGTCGGACGTCGTCAGCAGGACGGTCAGGAAATAAATTATATGTATTATTTTGAGTTTTGTATCCAACGTGAGTCTATTCTATGGGAAAATTCGCTAATTATAAAGTGGTTAATAAAAGTCATTTTATTTTGATGTGATTTGTAAAATTGTAAAACTATTTTCTTATAAAATAGTTATGTTTGGGGGAGGGATGATATTTCTTATCTCTATCTCATCTCATCTCATCATTACATCTTTTTCAAATCTTCATATAAAATATAATAAACAATTCAACTTTTTCAAATTTTAATTTAACTTTTTCAAATCCCAAAACAATCATAATATTAAAAAATAATATTTTAAATTTTCATCTTAACACTATTCATAAAATTTTCAAAAATTCTCATCTTATCTCAGCATCCAAACATAATCTAAATATAATAGATCAAATAAAATTATATTAATTTATAAAATTATTTATTTTTAGTCCTCGTGCGATTAAAGTACGTGATATAATTGAGCGTTGACGCGAGGGCTATAGGTAAAACGTCACTTAATGATAATAATTTAATTTTTCGATGATCACGAGGCAACATAACTCACCCACTGAAATTACATTTCACCGTATATATTAGATAATTAAATTCATTTGTTTCACTAATTTGTATATATTGTTGATCAGGCCCTACGTAAGTGATTTATATTAGCATTAATGCATCACAAAACATGGCATCCCAATTTATATATATATATATATTTATATATACTAGGTGAAAGCAACTTACAATGCACGTTTACTTAGTTTATATTTATTAATACTATATATTTTGCTTGGTCGAAGGGAAACTTAAAAGGAAAATAGAAAAATAAGAACACGAATCTTGCATGAGCTAGTCATTTTAGTTTCTAAAAATCGTCTATTTGCAATTTACTTGGGCATTCTTCTCGTTCCTATCGTTTCTTAGCAGATAAACGTATTTTTAGAGTTCCTCTTTGTACGGTTGTCTATTCCTAAATAGAAAATTATTTGATTCGATCTAAAATCGAATTATTCTAAAAAATATTAGGACCCAATGAAGCAATGATTAGCAATTACACACCTATAAATGGCCTTTGACTTCATCATTAGTAAAAATATTAGTACTCTTGAGCCCCAATTTTCAGTCCTCGGATGATGATCTTTCGGATATTAATCGATCATCTTTCTTAGTAATGAACAAATGCTTCTTTAAATAATAAGCATCCTAAAGATTCCTAAAAAATGAAAACTCAAACCTTATACAATTGCCATTCATTTTTCAATCATGGATGGCTTCTGTTTTATATGTACAGGAGTTGATTAATCTACTTGATCAAGAATTATCTTCTATCTCATCTGGAAGTTGAGAGTCTTTATGCAGTGGGCATACATTGATGCGAAGAAGACCGTGAAACCAACCAAAACTCCAGCAACTGGACCCATGAAACTGGGATCATACCCGAAATGGTTTTCTACATACCACTTAACATTGGGTTCAGGTGCCATTCCTGATACTTTAATGGTGTCCTCCACATGACTATATTGGGACACAATCAATCCATAAACAGTCCACGCTACTGGGCAAACCCAGTAATACCAAATCCACCATGGCATACACAATAAATGTATAATGTGTTGTTTGGACAAACACGTAAGGAATTTCAGCAATCACCTGCACATCAAATACTCAAAAGTATATTATTTTTGTTTAAAAGAGTGAACAGAGTTGTTCCAATTGATTGGCACCTATAGAAAGGTCTCTTTGTGAAAATAGGGTTGAATGCTCTTTATTGGTTGGAAAAATTTGATTACTTTTCTAAGAAGTGGATTCTCCTAGAAAACTTTGATGCATATAAATCAAAGATAATTTACGACATCTGCAACAATCTTCTAACATCCACATTTTTTTTTATAGTGCTCTACCAGACAAAGCGCAAGCTTATAGTGATCTATTGTGTGAAAGGAAATTTAGAAATTTTGTAGATGAAGATGGCTGATGAACTCATTTAAGCTAATTGGCCTTCTTCAACTATTGATAAACCTAGTCTTTCAACAAAGGATTATAAATGCTCAAGGATCCCTAAATATTGGATACTCAAAAAGAGAAAGTCACAGAAGGAAGCATGATAATTTTCTAATATAAAATCCCTCCAACCCTGTGCAAGGGCATAAGGCAATGCAGAGTACATCCCGGCATAAATTATCATTCTTTCAATAGATATAATTGGATGTACTGTGGCCCAATTATTAATTCCTAGAAATAGTACAGCAGCATACATTGCTCCAATGATCATCGAAAGATCAGTTGCACTCTCCCTACTCCATAGAACATTCAAGACAATGAGAAAATTAGCTGTAAGAATGATCAAGTTTCACTTATTTTGAGAATAAAATCAATGAGGTAGTTCAGAAGATTTGAACTGACCCCATATGGACTGAGAATGTTGAGTAGAAAAATACAGTTTCTCTTCAAATCCGTTGCCTTTCTCGATACATCTTGCACAAAACCCTAAAAAAGCTTCAATCTTTCTCATCCTTTCCCTCAAGTTTACTCAGCAACAAAACAAAACTACAAAAATAAAAGATTTTTTTTTTCATTTTCTACCTTTTTGTGTCGTGGATATGAGGTTGGGTTATTCCACAATTGAACGGATCTAAGCCAATCAGATTTCTTCTTACTATCATTGCGGATCACCGTCTCTGTATTGGCCTCGTGCGAATGGTGCTCTTCATTATCATCATCGGATGAATCAGACCGCTTCATTGGAAAGAACTCCTCGAACACTGGTGGAACATCATTTAAAGTCGACTGCTCCAAACTCTCAGACTGGCCATGCGAGTTGATTTCCGTTGTCGTCCCTGACAATTGTTGCCGACACGCCTCAATAGATGCAAGAACGCAAAAAATCAAAAGGAAAAAAAAAATTATCAAACAACAATCTCAAACAGAGTAATTTTGTTGAAAGAACCTGCATTTACCATTAACGTTCAACAAAACTGGTTGTTGTATCCTTGTCCCTATTTGGAGAATTTGTTCATTGAACTTTACTTAAGGCAAAACTATAGAAGTTGAAAGGTCGACTTCAAAAAAGTGGATTAGAGTAACCAGATCACAAGTTAGACCACAGTAGAAGAACAACGTTAACTTTTAATGGAAAACAACAAAATCTGTTAAACCAACAATTTCGGTTAGATAGCCACTTTATATATATAAAGATATACACACACTTGTTGATGATGATCGACCTAGTCCTATAAACTAGAGGGATGCAAATGAATCAATCATATATTAGACACAGATCAATTGGGGATTCAATGGATATATAAACCTTGAAAGAAGGGTGGCAGGAAATATTGGTAATTAGGTCAAATATTCCGCCTGACATCTGATCAAACTAACATGTATGTGTGTATATATATATTTTTGTTCAGCTTACAAGTATCGGGTCGGTTAGATGCTTTCATGCATGCATGCTTGTGCTCATTTTTAACTGCAATTTTATCATTACTAAAACCCACATATTAGTCTATGTCATGACCAACTGTAAGCTGGACCACGCAATATATAATATGGTTTGATTCGTACCTTTCTCACGTGTTATTGTAATAATTTAAGCTCCAATTATTTTGATTTGTTTTGCTCAGAAAGAAAGAAGGAAAAATTTCAATTATAATGAGATATATATAGAGGATCATCTTATATATGCATTGCATTGGCACATTCTTCTGAAAATGAATTTTTTTTTTCTTTTATGTGGTTCATCATAGCATTCAATATTAAATTAAGAGAAAAGATATTTACAATCGTGAATTCTGCAATCGCTGTATAATAGTTATAAAATAAATAAATAAAATATGAGACCCACATAAAAAAAATTAATTTTTTATAATTATTTTTTAAAACAATTACGCAGCATTTATTCAATTCATATAGAATTACTCTTAAATTAAAACATGACGTGGGCCGTGAAGAAATTAAATGGTGTTTGTGGGTTGGTGGCCGGGCATGAGTACAACTGTACAAGCCAACCCTTGCAAGTTTAAGGATCATTTCTAGCTAGTTCTGGGCATCTGGATTCTAGCGGTTAGGCAGCCTTCCAATATGATGCTCATGATGGTATCGACGAAACCATGAGAAATGCCAAACATATATGAGTTGGATCAAGATTAATCTATTGCATGCATGGTACATGAAGGATTAACGTTGTTTTCAATAGTAGTCTGTCATAATGATTTTTAGTATATATAACGACAATACGACAAAGTTCATATGACTCATTACAGGTGCCCCACAATTATGAAACTCATAATTATTCTGTCATATTGTATATGACCTTTTAAATAGTTACTGATTATTGCCTTATACGAGTTACTTTTTTTTATTAACAAAATGCTGATTTGTGTGAATGTGGAATCTCTTAATTTCTTCCAAATATCTACTTGTTCCTACAAAACAAATGGTTAGAAAAAGACCTCATGCAATGCGTGGGAATATTAAAAATATTGAGTTGATGTCACATTATTTTTTATGTTATAGAGTTGCGTGTCTGTAAGTTCTCAACTTCTCGCACGCAATATCTTTTCATTGGATATCACTTGCCTCGTGGCCATGTGAGAGTATTGGTATTGGTGTCTCACGTGCAAACGCAAAATCACATAGTTTAGAGGTTGTTTATGCCGTTCAAGAAAAACTATCGTACTAGATTATACATCTTTGACTTAAAATAATAATAAAATATTATATTTATTATATTTTTGTTTATATATATTTTATAATTAAAATCCACTACATAAGATCTACAAGTATACACCAATTGTATGAATGGTAAATAGTAGATATATAAATAGACACAAAAAAGTAATAAAATAAAGAATTTTGTTATATATCAACTACTATTCACTTTCATACCCTACATATTTTTTTATGAATTAATCTTTGCATCAGCCCACTATTGGGGAGCAGCCAACACACACTCTATGTGTCATCATCTAAACCACTTACATAAATTCAAATCAACGACTATAAAAAAAAACTGATGAGAAATATGTCAGTATTCTATGCATCAGCCGTGAACAGTGGCTGATGCATAGCAGGGCTCTTTTTTCATAGTGTGATTTTTTTATAAGGTGTAGGGTGTGAAATAGTCAATAATAACTAATGAGAAAAATTATTCTAAAAAAATAATAAATGGTGAATAGTAAATCCGTAAATATCTAATAATATTGTTCATAGTAAGCTAGATATTTGCATATGGCTAATCCAATGCAGTAAAAAAAAGTATACCTGTTATGTAAACATGGGTTTGCATTTCCACTGCCAATGCTCTAATGAGGGTGCCATCAATAGTTTCGATGATAGAATATCATGAACAAATTAATATTTAGGTAATTGAATTTTACTACCCACGCATGCAATGAGTAAATTGATAAAATTAAAAATATAATTAAATTTAAAGAAGGTAAAAACTCATGGATGTTGAAGTGAGTTGAGTTGAGTTGAGATGATAAAATATTGTTAGAATATTATTTTTTAATATTAAAGTTGTTTTGGGATTTGAAAAAGTTGAATTGTTTATTATATTTTGTATTAGGATTTGAAAAATGTGTAATGATGAGTTGAGATGAGTTGGGATGAGTTGTACATCCAAACGAAGCGTGTTCAATATAAGAAACTGAGAACTCACTTAATTAATGACATAGAGTAATCTGAATAATATACAATGAAAAATTCTATTTAAGTGAGGTGGATGAAGTGCTTTATATACCGATTTGAGATATAGAATAAATCTACACGTCATGTTTATGCTATGGAGCTCAACGTGGATACTTCACATTCCTTCTTATCACAAAGTTCAATTTGATGTTTTAGCTTTATTAAATTTTACCAACAAGAATATTTCCAAACTTTTGAGACTTCGTTTTTTGCTCATGAACTTGTCTGGATTATAGATGTTTACAACTTCCATGTACGCTAAGATGAAGATTAATGGAGCTTGCCAACTTTATGCGTGAATTCCAAACTTTTCACTTTAAAACTCCGCCCATTTGAAAGGTATTTGTATGGCATTCAATGGGACATCTTTCCTGATCGTCACCCCGTCATCTCCCGCATTCTTGGTCATGTACATCTCATCCGGCCCAGGCCCAGCCACACCAAGCCCAAAATCAAGTAAATCATAAAGTACTGGATTTCCCACTCTCTTATCAGTCCAATCTGTTTACTTACAAATCAATATATTTATATATATATAAATACTTTTCGTGTATTGATAGGATAAAAATTTATTTGTAAAAATAACTTTAAAATTTAAATTTAGATAATACTATATAAAAAATAAGAAGAGAAATTTTCTACTTTCACTTATAAATATAATTTTTTTCAGAAGTACAAAAAACGCAAATATATTGATACATATTTTTAAGCTATCAAATAATTAAAGGTGATGAGTCTGGATTACAAGCTTGATACGGCAAGTACTTCCATACACGATGGGCCCCGTTGGCGCAGCTTCGCATGTTTGGCCCACCGGACTCCCTTCCAGAATAAGGCAAAAACGGGGGGCAGACTCGTCAACAAAGAGGTGTGCGAATTTGGGGAGTTCGAGCATTGAGAAGAAAATGGCGGCAACGAAAGAGGGGAAGCTGGTGTACAACATATACAGGGCGCTCAGCTTCGGTGCAGCGCCGGTGCTGAATCTTTACCTTCGGTTTCGCAGACTCCGAGGCCGCGAACATCCTCACCGCTGGACCGAGCGTCTTGGCCGTCCCTCTCTCCCTCGTCCCCTTGGCCCTCTCCTCTGGTTTCACGCCGTCTCTCTAGGTTCGATTTTTCTTTTCCAGTTTCCTCAGCTACATAATGAAGCATCATCATCATTATTATTATTTTATTTTTAAAAATCCAGGCGAAGGAATGGCCGCGATTCCTATAATCAAACAATGCATAAAGCAAAGACCGGATTTGAACATTTTGATGACAACTACAACAGCGTCTGCATTGTAAGGATGAATCTTTTACTCATTAAATGAAAAATAATGAATAGTGGCCTAAAATCGTTGGTCTTATGTACTGTGAGTTTATTTTTCTTGTTGCAGCGAAGTAATAAATAAACGGCTTCCTAGTTGTGTAATATATCAAGTAATGTACAAACTTTGGTCCGTTTCCCGTCCTCTTCATCTTTAACGGCAAATAGATGTAGCAATTGTTTTAATGTGCTTTAATCTTCCGGTTGAATCAGTTTGCACCACTTGATACCCTGACCGCGGTCAGAGCTTTCGTCGACTATTGGAAACCGAATGCGATCATCCTTATAGAGAGTGAATTATGGCCAAATCTTATCATGACTGCTTCGGAAAATGGTGTAAGTTGTTCTGTAATTTGCGTACATGCATACAACCGTGTACATCAAGTATGTGGAGTATGCTTTTTATGCATCCCACATAATGATCATGATTCTCATAGCGTATATGCATCCATCATATTTTCAGATCATGCTGGCACTGTTAAATGCTCGTATGTCTGCAAAATCCTTTAAGCATTTTTCAGGGCCCGTGCTTCTTCCACTTATTTCGCTGATGCTTTCAAAGTTTTCTTTGATTGTCCCATTGGTATGTATAGTCCGATAACTACGTAAATTTTTTGGACTGTAATTTGTGTCCTGCTGCTGCTGATATTGTTCTACGGCACAGAGCAATACGCAGGCAATCCAATTTCAGCTACTACAAGCCCCTCCTTGTGTCATCAACTTTTCCGGTGACTTGAAATGTGGTATGCCCATCAATTGGGAGCACAAATCCTTTTACTAGTTCTAAATGCGGGCAATTATACATTGAGGATTGTTGAAGGAGATAGATATACTGTATTCTTATAAGGCTTTACTTGTTTTTTTCCCCATTCAGTGGTGGAAGATTTTGATGTTTCTGAGGGGGAGCTGAGAAGTATAGAAGATCTGAAGTTAGAGCTCGCCCACAGGCAGGTCTGGATGGCTTCTTCCATACATAGGGGTGAAGAAGAAAGTTAGTTCCTACTTATTTTCCTCCAATATTATACTATACTCTAGATTGTTTTCGTTTTGAGTCAGAAGTCTATGGAAAGACTTTACTCTATAAATGAAATGCAACTGAAAGGAATGATATGCTAGGTTAGTTTGACTCCAGAAACATTGGCTACTTCCTTCGGGATGAAAGTGATTTCATTTTGTCTGGGCAATTTGTGTTATCTGTTTCTTGTCTTGACTTTTCATATTTTCTAGGTGAGTATATGCTTGAAAAGTATAACTGATCGACCAACAATGGTGATGTTGAATGTTCATCATATTTGCTTCTTTATTTAGCAATAATATCATATGTGCAACTTATTCGCTATCTCTGGGGGCATAAGACTAATTTTATAATCCATTTTATGTACATTGGCATGCTCTAGCAGTTTCCAGTTTTCTCCTTCTTTACTCTTTATCTTTGTTCTAGTTTTCTTGACTTGTCTAACGTGCTCAATTACGATTGTGATGCAGTAATGCTAGAAGTTCATAGAGAGCTCACGAAAATACATCCAGATATGGTCACTATACTTGTACCTCGAGATCCACGACATGGACTAGAGATCACTCAAGTATGATTGTGATGCAGCAGTAATTATCAGTAGGATTATACGTCAATTCTCTGTCATTTTCCTTTTGCATGTGTGTGTGTTATCTTGCTTCATATTTTGCGACAAAAGTTCCCATTGACCTTTTTAAGATATATTATGAAGGCATTTCTAAATCAACTACTACATGAGATTTTAAATCATCTGGGGAAAAAGTAAGCATGCATGCATGAGTGTCATTGTAAAGAAGAGGATTATACCCCGAGTTTATTCATAACCTCCCTTTTGGCAGAGGAAAACCTTTTACAAGATAGATCTTGGGGGTTGCAAAGACATCTTAAAACTGAAGCTCATGTAAAAGATACGCTAGCTAAAGAAGCTATACTAATTACAAGTAAAAGATAACCAAGTAATTTCATAAAGACATATAACCTGAACAGCAATTTTGCAACTAAATTTGGAGTATGTATGTAATGCATTAATTGATGACCATTTGCACCAAAGTTTGATTTTTAGTTTAAAAAATGCCTTTTTTAATTTAAAATTTGTTGTTTTTTTTTTTTACTTTAAAAACGTGTTTGCCATAAATAGTGCAGGAAATGCGGAAAAAAGGGCAAAATGTAGCATTGAGGTCTCAACATGAAAAGCTTGTGGCAGGAACTAATATATATGTCGTGGACACATTAGGTATTTCTTTTACTTTTATTTTTTAATTAAAAAATATATATTTCTTCCCAACAGTAATGCTAAATTGTACAACCTATCATCATCAATTCCCTTACACTCAAACTTGAAAGTATGGGGCATTCATGAGGCACATGCCATGCACTTACAGAGATAGGTTTACCTTAAATCCTTTGTTACACATAATAGGAGATGCTTGGTAATAAGGTTCTTATTTAGATACTTTGTTTTCTTCACATTCATCATTCTATGTTTTTCAATAAATTGCACACATTGTGGTACCGATGCCAACTAGTCCATGAGACTTACTGCACCCACAGGTGAACTTGAAAGCTTCGCATGCCCTATGCTCATTAATTTACTTTCATTTGTGGTTTTTCAATTTTTTTTTTTTCTATGGGTCCTAGATAATTTTCTTAACTTTGGTTTCATTTCCCCTTTTCTCAGTGTGTATGCTTGCTTTTAGGGAGATTTGACTCCCAGGTCACTATATCCTTCTGAACTTGTTTTGCAGGCGAGTTGAGGCACTTGTATGGGTTAACACCAATAGCTGTAGTTGGAGGTTCGTTCTTACCAGGTTTAGCTGGCCATAACATTTTAGAAGCCGCTGCAGCTGGCTGTGCTGTTTTGACTGGTAAACTTTTCTTCATACCTTTTTGGGTTGACATGTCATTTTTTTAATACCATTTTATAAGCTTTTCTCCTTCGGTTATATCAGGTCGTCATATTGGCCATTTCTCACAGATGGTACTTGAAATGCAACAGTTAAATTCTTTGTCTGTTCTCCAGGTTTGAAGACCTCTTCTTGATTACATTCTTATCTTTAGAAGACAATGTGTAGAAAAGATTAGTTGAAACTCTTTCTCGAGTCAATTCTCCAAAATCATTATTGATGTTTCCACAGTATGGCATGATATGATACTTGCACCATGACAAATCCGGTATAGATAAAGAAGTATATGTCGTCTTATCTTGATTTTTAGGTCTCTAGTACCCTATATAAACCTAGTTTATTTGTTAAACCTGAATAGTTCCATGTTCTGTTTGTGGTGATCACAGCCACTCCACCCTTGATAGGTAGATTCCAATTTCCACCTATTGAATTGACTTGATCGGTTCTAGAAGATTTAATGTTAGCAAGAGCATATCATTGATTTTGTACGGAGGAAGCGATTTCTCACAGATGGTTACTTAGTTGATTAGTGGCTGAAGAAAATTTAGGAACGGTTGAAAATTCATGAATTCTCTACTTCGGTAAACTATTTGAGAAAAGCTATGAATTAATTCACTTACTTCAAACCAAATGGGCTGAAGGGGCTTAAATCCAGCCAAATTTTAAACTGAAATTCTTTGGGCTTCTCTCTGCTGAAACATAATAAAGGATGTCAGTCAAAGGCTTATTCTAATCAAAAGTCTATAAGATCATATTAGGGACTTCTAAAATTACAGCAAATAAATGTTATGTAAGTTTTTTCATTAATCTTTTTGTTGAGGGCCTTTAACTGTGACCATGCAGGTTTTTGGCAAATTGGAGCTTGTGAATGCGCTCAAGGAGCTATTCAGTGATGCGAAAGTTCTGGAAGCGCGTCGAATGGCTGCAAAACAAGCATACCGTTCTCTGTCCAGTGGTATTGTTTCCAATGTTTGGAATCTACTGAATTCGCATGTTTTCAAGCAGGTTGCTTTGTTAGAAGGTAAATGAAGAGCCGCATACAACAGAAGTAAATGTGATGGCGAAATTTGTTGCATTCTACAACAAAGAAGCACTTGTTGATGGCCGTGCTATTTAGTGCATCTAAACCCATTATGGCTTTTCAGCATCGCACATGAAATCTTTGGCAGCTGTCGCTGTAACTTTCAAGTCGTAGAATGATCTGTACAATCACATTCATGCAAGTTCTATTTTGGTGGTTTGCTCTCTCATTCGATTTGGGCATCTCTTCCCCGTCGGAGGTGAAAGAGGGATTAACGTGACATTGTAGTCAAATCTTACCTTGAGTCAAAGCTGCATTAATAGGAGGATAATTATGCAAGGACAAACAATGACGCTTTTCATTGCATATATTTCTTTTCTTTTTTTTCAAAGCAAAATATATACTCTCTTACTTGGGCTTACATATTCTTTCTTTTATCTGTCCATCTACTTTATCTTTTTTCTCTTTCAACTTTCTTTTCTCTTATCTCCAAAATTTATGAAGTTTTATTGCTCCAATTTTCTCGTTTTGAAAGCTTCATGCTGTGATATAATCTTCTCGTGGCAATCACGGTGTTGGGGTCTAATGGCCGAGCAAACCTTTTGATCTACTTGTTTTTCAGAACTGCAAGCTTGGGAGCTCAAAAACATTCAAATTCAATAATGGGGAAGGTAATATCTTCAACTTTAGGCACGCTATTTAGTTGCTGATGTGATATTCTAGTTCCGCAAGTGCACGGCGATCTATTTTCTTTTGCGGTTAGTCAGATAAAATGATATGCAAGTTCATAAAGCTTCATTTTTGGCCTCTTGGCTCAGGTTCAAGACGCAAAGTCTCTTCCTACAAAAAATTTTATAAAAAAAAATGTATAAAAATAAAAGTGGTCGGTCTCTCGGGCTGACGTTGGACAAGTCGGACACCCACAAAAAATGAGATGAATTGGGGAAGTGAAGAAACAGAGACCAACAGGCAAAATGCAGTCAGATTAGCTAAATTCCTTGAAGGACTCTGCTACAGCCACCTACTTACAATCCTCACTGAAAGGCATTTTTTTTTTTTTTCAATCATTTCTTAAACACTTAAAACATTTTTAAAAAATTTTAAAAAAAAATCGCAAATTCATTTAAAAACAGTTTTAAAAAAATAATAAAATATAAAATATAATATAGTTCGGTAGAAATTGTCGGTAAAAAACTCTGTGGGAATAGTATTTTCCTTCCCTGAATATACTCTTGTCACATGCCAGCAATCCAAACACCAAGTGATGCCAAAGATGAATACGCAGTCTCAGCCTTCTGATTCGGCTTTTATTTGGCCTCAGAAACATCTCAAACCTGAAATCCCTGCACTCTCTTTTCATTCCCAATGATTCCACCACGGGGGAAGAATAAAACATGAGAGAACAGTAATAGCAAATAACCCTATAAAAAAAAAAAAAAGTAATAGCAAATAACAACAATGAAAATAAGAATAATAATAATAATAAAAGTTGGGCATGTAGCAGTACACTACTTTTGTCCACTTGCTGCTGACTTGGTGGAGAAAGAATTGAATGATGACATTCTGACAAAATTAGAACGCCAATTCCGCCTTTAATTTCTCCCCTTCAACCTTTTTAATGGCATGTTTGGTAAGAAATGGGCAAAACGAATCGTAATGAAACCTAAAAAGGAAATTAAAGCTGAAGCATTTTCTTCGCTTTGTGCGACAGCATTACTATACTGGTGAATAGGAAGGCTGAGAGAACTGGTCTGGGCGTGTACCACCAGTGAGCCCACCATGTGGCATTTGAAAATCAAGAAAAAACTATCACAAAATAAAATCGCTTTGGATTTGGAACATCTCCAGCTGGAAAGCCACAAGTATTCCTTCCACTGCCATTGCGCAGTCAAAATTGCTTGGTTTTTTTAGGTAGTTTGTGGTCAGCTTGTTTTGAGATGTGAAGGATGTAACTCCTCGTTTCAAGAATAGAGGCAGGCCCCTGTAGGTGATCTACAATTAAGCCCATGAATGAAAAGTGCAGAGTATTATCATTCTTGATTGTTGAAAATTTTGTTATTAATCATACTTATCGAGAAGGAAATGCTCCGGTAAATTATTTAGTTATAATGGGAGCTCAAGATTCAACCTATGTTTGGAGATCTCTTTTGCATGTTCCAAAACATCTTTAAGAATTGATTCGCACAGACAAATTGTCATTGCCTTATTTGAGAGGTCATTAAGTTGATGTTTAGTAATGGACTCTTGTGTTTTTTCCGGTATTTGTTTTGTTTTGGTTAGGTTAGCCCTTTTTGGCATACTGCATTTTGTTATAATCTTTTTGATGCTTGAAATGCAATCACGGTATTCATCTATCTAAAAGTTTTATTTTAATAAATATGAGAAGGGATCACTTCTGGACATGTGATCTTAACTCCTTAAAAAAAAAAAAAAACGTATTATTATTCTAGTCAAATATAAATGAGTTGGGTTTTGGAAGTTTTGGAAGTTCCATACCATCCATCTATCTATGTGCATGATATTCTCTCCATCATCATTATGGGTTTGGTGCAGCAACTTTGCTTTCTTATGAATTAAAGTTGAGCACTTTTTCCTTCCACGATACGAAAAGGAAGGAAGAACAGCAGAAAATTAAAATTATGTGCGTAACCTTTTTTTTCTTTTTTCTTCTTTCTTTTTTCTTTTTTTGTTCTCCCTGACTTTCTCTTTATAAGGAGGGATCGAATTCGAAGCAGCACATGACTATGATAGACAAACCCGAGTTACCAACCAAAGGTTATGTTCGCTGAGCATGTGGCAAAATGTTAAATATGGTGGTCCACAGCCCAAAGCAAGTGTAATTATACCAGATTCTGAATAAAGGGAAAACGAACCAGTAAAGCCAACAGTCATGCATGATTTAAATAAATCTAGAAAGATCCATGAATCATGCTACTCTTATTATTCCATAACACTAATCTTGGAGGATACTGATTTTTACCTTTAACATGAATATCTAGAAGACAAAAGCATCCTATATATCAAACCTACTTATCATGTTCACGTTCATCTTACAAAAGCATGCATCCTCGTATGAATCGATCCCATTTTGTAGTGGTACTAAGTAGTCGATCATATATATATATTTATATATATATTATCACTTATTGGAGATATTTTATTACAAAGGAATAAGTACGAGGTAAATTTCGAGTCATTTTATCAAACACAAAATCAATTTCAATAAATCTTATAAACAAAAATACAGATAGTTTGAGAACTGATTTATTTAATAGGGAAATGCTATGTACATTGTAAGAAAATTGTTTATTTACGACCAGTTATTTCTAGCGAAATGACTTATTTTTCTCACAATTTATTATTTTCGTTGCAAAAAAATGATCACAAATATCCATTTATCTTATAATAGTACTAATATTCTTGGCCTACTCCTGTCAAATTGCGATAATGTGACATTACTCCTCTTGAATGGAATTGGAGAGATTGAGAGGTAAAATAGTAGAGGCTTAATAATTTGAGTAAAAAGCATGCATGCCATGATCGATGTTCCTTATTATCCTGGCTGTAAATGGGGGTTGGAGGAGGGAATAAGTTGTAGCATGCAAAAGTGTGGATGATATTTGTTTTGTTGCATTGGTAAGGGGGAAAAAAGAAGCACTTGATTTAAAACGTCTATACTCATTCGATTCAAGAGGAGTGGGGAGGGAAATGCAATCATTCACCCAACCACTCTCCACCCTCATTCCCATATACTATTGCCACCTTTAATCATATTTAGTTATTTACCTATGTTCCCTCAAAAAAGTGTTTCTCCCAAAGACATCATAAACACACTCACAAACAACACTCCCATTCTCATCCTATCCCTCTTTAATCATTTCTATTCTCTCTCTCTCTCTCTCTCATCCTTATCAGACAAAAAACACACAAAAGTCTCTCTTTCTCCGTCTAGAATTAAACTAAACTATACATGGAGTGAAGAAAGAGAATCGCTATCACTCTCTCCGGAGTTTGAACACTAAACTATACAAATTTAAAAAATCAATCTCCTCCTCCTGACTCCTTTACCCAGTCTTCCCGCTCAGACCTGTGACCACAAACACACCAAAAGATCGATGAATAATCCTTATCTCTTACGCTTCGCCTTCGCCTTAGCCTTCTCCTTCCTCACCCTTTCTCTCTGTGTCCCCAATGACACAGACGCACTCACACGTTTTCGCCTCCAGACCGATGCCCACGGCCTGCTCGAGTCCAACTGGAGTGGTGGTAACGCCTGCGCAGCGTCGTGGCGCGGTGTCCGCTGCTCCTCAAACAACAGACGCGTCGTCGTTCTCTCCCTCCCTTCTCTTAACCTCCGTGGCCCACTTGACTCTCTGGCCCCGCTCGACCAGCTCCGCCTCCTCGACCTCCACAACAACCGCCTCAACGGCACCGTTTCTCCCCTCACCAACTGCACCAACCTCAAGCTTCTATACCTCTCCCGCAACGATCTCTCAGGTGAGATCCCACCCGATATATCCTCCATTCAGCTTCTCCTGCGCCTCGACCTCTCCGACAACAATCTGCGCGGCCCAATTCCCAAAGATTTGTCCCAGTTGAATAGGCTTCTCACACTTCGGTTGCAGAACAACGCTCTCTCTGGGACGATTCCTGATCTCTCAGCCAGTCTGGTAAATCTCAAGGAGCTGAACTTGACGAGCAATGAGTTGTACGGACGTTTGCCTGACGGTTTACTGAGGAAATTCGGCGACAAAAGTTTTTCAGGGAACGAAGGGTTATGTGGGTCGAGCCCCTTGCCCGTTTGCTCGTTCACAGGGACTCCACCGGCGGTCGCTTCTACTCAGACCGTACCTTCGAACCCGAGCTCGTTGCCACAAGCGC